>APFE030680919.1:0-63443 GCA_000404065.3 Pinus taeda
AGATGATAGTCTTTGCAAAGCCTAAGGTATTGATGAGTGCGCTGATTGTCTTCTAATATGTGATGCTTGTGATGGGGCATATCATACATATTGCCTTTCACCTCCAATTAATCTTCCACGGACCCACATTTTCTTGACACCCTTATTTGAAAGCAAAATGTCACTGCTACCAGTGTGGGCAAATGTTGTTTCAGATATTCCAGCAATGTTCTCTGTTTGGCCATTAGAAGCTGCAGGTATTGCATCTACAGACACTGTAATGTATTTCAAGAGCTTTGGTAGAAGTCTCCCTGCAAACTCTTCAGTATTGTCCGTCACCACACTAGCATGATTCAGTGAAGGGCATGAAAATTTTGGGTCTGGATGGGATATGGTGCTGTTTCCAGCTGTTTTGTCAATTATTGCCTCAAAGATTTTAGTAGTGTCTTCCGGTGTGTTATCAGGAGTTGCAAACAGAGAATTAACATAACCGGGGACTTATGTTCTGCCTATTGCTGTGGAATGACTGCATATATGGGCATGGTGAGATATGCCATCGGTCAACATACCATTTAAGCTGTATTCATACATATCATGGTCATCTTGTTTCCCATCGTTCTTAGAAGACAAGTAATGGGTGTCATTAACATCAAATGCTCCACGTTTTGCCAGAGGAATTACCAGAGAGTTGTCCATCTAATAATTTGATGGCAAATGTTTTGCATCACCATTTGATTGGCAGATTCAACACTTCGCAATGTTCGTATTGTTTCTGACAGCAGCTTCTTAGTTTCAAAGAGCGAGGCCTGGGCAGTAGCATTTATAACTGATGATGATGTTCTGTGTTCATTTACATTCTGTTTCCTCGCAACTCTTCTGACAGAGGAGCATGGTCTGTTTCGATATATATATTTTTCATTGCAGAGCACGCCCTCTGGCGGTAATCCTGGAAGTACATAAAGAAATATTAGAATTCACTAACATCATGCGAGAATTTGAGATTGTTGCTGTAGCATACAGAATGGGAGGAGACCTTGAGATGTTTAGTGAAAATGGGAATGTCTCAGGTGCAAAAGTCGTTTATAATCGTAAAGATGGAGTGCCTCGTGCCTTTGGTTTTGTTTCTTTAGCCTCACAATCAGAAGTGGAGGCTGCCATTGCTTCATTGCACGGGAAGGAGTTTCATGGACGAATTCTGGTGGTGAGACAAGTCAGAGCAACGAACAAAGAATTTTATGAAAGAATACTAGTAGTGAAAGATGCAAAGGTGAAGAGCCAAGTATGATCTTTTGCGAAAAGTTGAGGAAACAAGGATGTTCCATCATGGATGCGATCTTTATAGAGGCTGTAATTAAGCAGGACATGTACAAGATGGTATATTGCTCAGAGTCTTTTCCTCAGGACTTTAATCAAGCATGAGCAAAAGTCTGTGATGGTTGTGACAGTTTTGACATTGATGATCCCGAGGCTAGTATATCTGCCCATGTAAATTTGAATGGAGGCACCCGTGATCAAGATGCTCGACTTGGTTGGCAAGGAGAGCCTATGCTAGGTCGTCTACCATATAATCGTTGTGGCCGTCTCCAGCTTGGGCATGATTCACGGGATGTAGTGGAATGCAATACCAAGTGCCCGTGTGGATCAAAGTGTTTGATTGAACAAATCCCAAGGGGAAAATTTGTTATTGAATATTTTGGAGAGGATACATTTAGGACACTAGCAGCAGCAGATAATGCAGTGATGTTAGTGGATGCAGGAAAAGGTCTAGAACCACAAACTAAAAAACTTTTTGAGGTATGCAGAATGAGGAAGCTTCCTGTGTTTACTTTTATGAACAAAATGGACCGTCCAGCACTAGAACCTCTGGAGTTACTTGATCAAATTGAGAAGGAGTTTGGGCTTGCTACCTATCCAGTTAGCTGGCCTATAGGGTCTGGTGATAGGTTCATTGGATTGTATCATATAACTAGCAAGAATGTTCATTTATTCCAAAAAGATTCAAAACATGGGAGTAAAGAAGCCTCTGTAAAAATTGTTCCCTTTGGTGACTCTACTCTGAATACCATAATTCCATCTGATCTATATAAGCAGCTTGAGGACGAAATTGAGTTGATTGAAGGACTCTTTCCACTCATGGATGTAGCAAAAATTCATTCTGGTGATTTATCCCCTGTATTTTTTGGTAGTGCTATGAATAATTTTGGGGTTGAATTGTTTCTTGACAGCTTCTTGCAATATGCCATGGAACCTGGTGCACACGAGAGCAACATAGGGCAAATCCTACCTGATTATCCACACTTCACTGGGTTTGTCTTTAAACTGCAGGCAAATATGGATCCAAAACATAGGGATAAAGTTGCATTTGTTCGAGTTTATTCAGGTCAGTTTAGCAAGGGCATGAAAGTTCAGCTGGCACGTACTGGCAAAACAATCACTTTGACAAGGCCACAGAAATTGTTTGCTCAGAGCAGAGCAACAATGGAGGTCGGATTTGCTGGTGATGTTATTGGACTGAACAACCCGAACACTTTCTGCATTGGTGATACTGTCTATATTGGTCCTAGAGTGTCTTTTCCAGGCATTCCTTCATTCTCCCCAGACATATTCTGTAATTTACGTAATACAAACCCCTCAAAATATAAACAGTTCCAGAAGGGTCTTCATGAATTGGTTGGTGAAGGTGCTGTTCAGGTGCTCTACTTAGTGGTTTCGGCCAAAACAGATCCTATCTTGGCAGCAATTGGCCAACTTCAGTTTGAGTTGATTGTTAGGTCTTTGAGTACCGGATGGCACATGAATATGGAGTCGAAACCAACCTTGAACCACTTGGATTTAGTGTTGCTAGATGGGTTGCAGGAGGTTGGCCAGCACTAGAGAAGGCTGGAAAATTGTATAACTGTGTTACAGTAAAAGACATGTGGGAGCGACCTGTGCTTTTATTTCACAATGAGTGGAATGTGTCTCAGATGATGAGTTTCAGATCATGGGAGCCTGAGACAGACAGGATTCCGTTCCATGATTTCCGCCAGCAATTGATCCTTTGGAGATTTTGTGGGCGATGTGGCTCTTAGAAGACGGACTGTGAACTGTTGCCGATGCTACCTTGTAGCATGTGGTTGGATGTGTTAAACGCTGGGTGCAACCACGCAAACCTCTTATAGTACAGGTGTCATCATAAGGAGGGGATTTTAGTTTAAAGTTGTTTTATTAAAATGGTAAATGCAACGTGGCAAACCGAAACTTCAGTCAAGGCTATCTATCACAGCTAAAGAAAGCGATTTGATTCAAGATTTCAATCCTGATCTGTGCTCCAGCATTCATCTTTAAGTTGGCCAATTATCCAAAGATTTAGGGACACGGTTCTGTTTTAGAAATGATGAAAATGCTCTTCCCTATTTTTGTAATGGCAGTTGAAACAGCACCTTTGCTGTTGGACCGATTCGTTTCTCTTTTAGCAGATTTTTATTTAATGTATTAAAAATAATCATTTGTAAAGGGTTAGTCAGGGGATTTTTTTTCTGAGTGCTGGAGGAGAACCGACTTCCATTGTACAGTCTTTGACAGAGGGATTTTTAATGAAAATTTCACAGCTCTAATTTCTGAGATTCATGTGGTATGTTAATTTAGCATAAGTTTTCCTTTTGTCTCATATGTAAATTGTTATGTTTCATTTACCTCATGATCATTTCTAATTGAGCAAATGAAGTGTTTAGGTAGAATTCATAGTATTATATGCTCTGCCTATAAGTTTGTTCAATTCAATGTTTTCTTCTGTGTGACAAGGATTCAAAGTTATTGTTTGCCCTTGTCAGCTCCTCACCGGTCCTGCCATCCCATTTAAATCCAGATTTGATGTTAAATTCCTTGCCTACCTTGCCTCAGTCGTCAACCTGTGTTGTTCATTATATTTCTCTGTTTGAAGCTGTAATTTTGCCCATGCAGCCCAGAAAAACCCCGTTATTTAATTAAAAACCCCCAAATCAAATTTCAAATCAGTTTACTAGCCTAAAATCAGTGTTTCTAATTGGTCAACTCATCCTATTGAAAAACCCACCGAGTTTGACCCGAGAGAGCCTTCTCATACCTCGTAGGGCTAGCTACGAGGTGAAATGGTTTGATGTAGGTTTGAGATTTGCCTTCTCAGCCTGAGGTGAAATTTCAAACGCTAACAGATTCAAACTAAAAATTACTGCATAGTTAGTATATTATTCCATTTTCTATATTGCTGAATACATTAAACAAATAAAGAATAATCTGCTTTATAAACTATCTTTAACCTCTTTAAAATAATTTATTTCTTTCTAAATATTCGTATTTATCTAAGGTACATAAAACTTGGAAAACTTACCCAACTTCCCTTTAAGGTGATCATATAGTTCACAATCCTCATCGATAAATGCGGCATTTCCTCATCAACAAATGCCAAGGATGATGCTGGACAAGGGCTTGTTAGTAAAACAACACTAGAAGCTCGACCTCCATGATAACGCTAATTCCTTTTTCCAGCCTTTGAATGAACGAAGATGGAAAACTTGCATACCAAATCCCTCTCATCAAGCTTTAATATTGAAAACTATGCTTTATCTTACTACGACCTTGTGGACAGAAAATACTGGCATGGGACTTTTTTTATGACCGCAGAGTTAATTAGCATTCTGAGAAGGGACATACCAACTTTGTTAAAAAATCCCTTTGGGGAAGACTTTGCGACTATGTGTAGTATGGATGAAAGCTAAAATCCCTTTGGGGAAGACTTTGCGACTATGTGTAGTATGGATAAAGCTCCACAGTTTTCTCGACGCAGTGATCATTTATTCCAAGGTTCTGACAACTTCATCAATGGATTTCAATGACCTCTTGTAGACAAAGATCTCTTGTTTTTCATTTCATGATAATATATAGAAACATTACACCCTCATCAAAGCGACAAGTGGCCATGTCAATATAACAAACCATGGACGACGTCGTTACAGTTTCTCTCTTCATCACATACCGACTTTGCCTTCTCAGTGGAGACCTTCAATTGAGGATGACAACGTTATGAGTGCAACACTATTGTTCTCATTCTCGCCGCAACTGATGGTTCTGCTGAGTATTGGCTCTTGCAAATTAACTTCATTCATTTTGCAAGTTCTATAACTAACCCAATGCTTTTATAAAAGAAATGCATTCAGAGATTGAATCTTTAATTATGCTGATTTTAATGCTTCATTGACTAATTACTGTTTTATCCAACAAATAAATACTGCCATTTTTTGTTGTGCTTGAAATTCCTTTGATTCTTTTTGTTTTAACGTTTTTAATTTCTTATTTTTTGTATTGTGTTATTAGTACCACATGGAATGGAGAAGTTTTAATTTATGGCGTTTCTATACACCATTCCCTTTAATGCATTTGCATGTTCTTCGGAAGGTACCCCTCCCATGGGCTCCTCCCTCGGAACCTTGAGTGAGCTCTGGGTTCAATTCAATTACCCAATGATGTTCTAAATTAGTGCAGAATAAGGTGCCAAATTTATTCATAAATACAATTCTCTTTTCATCTTTAGAATAAGGTGCCAAATTTATTCATAAATACAATTCTCTTTTCATCTTTATTATAAGCATGAAGCTTCTACCTGCGCACAAAGGCCGAGAGCAGAATAATGTACCAAATTTATTCATAAAAACAATTCTCCTTTCTTCTTTATTATAAGCATGAAGCTTCAGACATAAATCTCCTTTCTTCTTTATTATAAGCATGAAGCTTCAGACATAAATAAAGAATAACCTGTGTAAATCAGATTCACAACATCCTCAAAACAATTCTCCTTTCTTCCTTATTATAAGCATGAAGTTTCAGAAATAAATAAATTGAATAATGTACCGAATTTATTCATAAAAACAATTCGAATAACCTGTGTAAATCAGATTCACAACATCCTCAAAACAATTCTCATCTACCAAATTTATTCATAAAAACAATTCTCCTTCTTTATTATAAGCATGAAGCTTCAGAAATAAATAAACAATTCTCCTTTCTTCTTTATTATAAGCATGAAGCTTCAGAAATTAATAAATTGAATAACTTACCAAATTTATTCATAAAAACAATTCTCCTTCTTTATTATAAGCATGAAGCTTCAGAAATAAATAAAGAATAACTTGTGTAAATCAGATTCACAACATCCTCACAACAATTTTAGTCAAAATAGCCATATTTTAATTTTGATCGCCATATTTTAATTATGATGGTTGGCCTAAGTTCACCTTCAATTTTTATTTTTCTAACTCTGCAATATTAGGCTAAATCATTTGGTTCCAACAACAGTTTTCTGCAAAGCACTAGAACCTTAGTTGGGCATGGAGTTTTAAAGCCTTGAAAACTGAAATCTGACATCCCTCAAAACTGATTTCAACAGTTTCTACTTACTTTATTTGCCAAGTGAAAAACTAAAATGCAAACTGCAACTCAAAATAATGGCTTAACACCTAAACTTATTTATTTACAAGTGTTTCCTATATACACGACTAGATTCTTTCAAGTGAAATCCACTTTCCAATGGTACCAGACCAACATTTGAGTGTTCGACTTTATACCTCCATGATTCTGAAAACTAAAAATAAGAACATGCATCCATCATATAAACTTTTCAGATAATGTTTTTTACACATTCTAAAAGTGATACCTACTACTGACCAAAAAAGGCTGCCATATAGTTAGCTACTGGATCATAAAATTGATGAGAATTTCTTTTGCTGCCTCCCTCTCTTGAACAATCTGCTACATTCACATTTTGACTCCTAAATTTGGGGTTGTATAACAACCAATTTCTTTGTGTAGTTAGATAAAAATTATTTTGTCTCAAAAGCATGTTTGCATAATTCCTTGTTCAATTCTTCACTTTTCAATATGCACAAACTTAAACCTGATGGTTGTTGTTTAGATCCCTGCTCTTGGTGATTTATTTCTAGATTTTCCTGCAAATTCTGACATGGAAGCTTCCCACATGCCTAAAAGTTATCCTGAATCTCCTTTGCATAAAGAAACACCTACTCTAGTGTGCAAGGCTTCCCCTCCTTGACATAAAAGGCCAAGTCAATAGGATGAGATTTTAAATAGTACACCATAGCGGCAACTTCAGGAGGTCAAATTTCTTTTGGCATGCTGGAAGAAATTTTGTGAAACCTCCTATTAAATTCAGTGATTGATTCACTGGTCTACCTTTACATAATATATAATTCCAAAAAGCACTTTTCATATAACTTGTATTGTCCCCAATATCTAAGAAAAAATTCTTAGAAAACCCATCCATGAGCTAATAGAACTTGCCTTTAAATGTTGGCTGCGTCATGTTTTAATAAATGACCAAACAACCTCAGATCCATGTCTTCATGAATATTTTCAAATATGTCAAAATAATACTCAAATTGCAAAACATTTTGTTCAGCGGTAACATCATCATTCTCTCCAGATAAACTTGAGAAGAATTTGAAGCTTTTTGAAGGGTATTCATGAAGGATTGTAGGCGGTTCTAGGGGTCTAAAGATTTCCCTGGTTTTGAGATGACAAACAATGGATTGTTTACCAGGCATAGTGATATATGTCAAAGATGAGAATCAACTTTTTTTTTGTTTAGATTGTGATTAGTTATCTTTAGGAATTGTAATGCAAAATTCACTTTTCTCCTTAGATTCAAGAGGTGAATTTGCCCCAAAATCAATAATACAGGAAGAAGGAAGGTCTTGTTTTTTCAATGAAGAATTTACTTTTTGGGTCCTACAATCTTCTGAGAATATAAAACAGGGAACAATCTTTTTGATGTGAAGGGGAAAATGTACCACAAAGTTGATAATAAAAAATATAATTTCCTTGAAAAAACTCAAAGTGTGATACATGAATTTTCCATATTGGTTTCTCATTTTCTTGTCACCTAAATTTCTAATCTCGTGAAGCCTTTGCCACAAGATTCACTAGGTGAATAATAAGCAACCAATTTTACATCTAAATCTTGTTCACCATCAAGAAATAGATCTTAATACCTAGGGAAAAAATAACTTCCTATCTATGTTCCTATTTCTGTTCCCTGACAATGATGCTAAGAGATGTTGTAACTCTCTGAGACAATTTATGGCTATGACATCTTAAAAATCAATAATTTTTTTTAGAAATTGTGGCCTAAGAAACAATCCATGAATTTTGCAATGAATTAACTAATTCAATAAACCAAGCCCAAGAACCACAACGTACAAAAACAATGAGTGTTACAAAGGCCTTAGATTAAAGATGTGGTGTAGAAGAAAGAAATTGAGACAAGATTTCAACACAGGCAATTAAGAATCTAGGTCTCAATCCTATAGAGGGAACAATGAACATAGAAGGACATTTTGAATAAGTTTCGGAACATGGAGCGCTCATTAATGACTTCAAACTTAAATCTCATGAGTACAAAAGTAAATTCATGAGTTTCAATAGGAGCAACCCACTACATCATACATCATTCCAAAGAGTAAAAACAAACATAGAATCACACATATTGAAAAACAAACAACCCTAGCAACCACACAGAATATTGGAATCAAACCAACTTTTATTACTCATTTCATGAGAGAATTTCCATTAGAATGCCTTCATAAAAAAACTCCAGATTTACCAAAACTCCAAACCTCTAAACCACAAAAAAATACTCCTATACTTTTATCTCTTCCCTACTAGACCCACGGTTTCAAAAATACTCCTTATAAAAACTATTTCTTTTAAAAAAATTAACAAAATAAATAAAATAAAATAAAATAATAATAATATATATATATATATATATATATATATTCTTTGCAAATTAAACCTCGTCTCCTTTACAAACTATTGGACAAATGCCGAGCATAATGTTAATACAACTTTATATGAATACCAAACATACGCCCAACTTTTCCGCATGTTACATAAAGCCGTTATGGAGATGAGTTTGGGGCTGTGGCAGTTGATGATGGACGAGAGCCTTTATTGTATTTATTCATGAGTTGACAAAATCACGAGTGGCAGTTGGAAACCATAAACCACCCTGGGAAAACCGTTGATGGTTTCTGGAATAGAGGAGTCTTGTCGTAATGATTATGGCCCGTTGATATATATATAAGCAGTTTGACTAAACCACTTTACAGGGGCTTGGATGGACATAAACTTCGTGCATATTTTGCTGTGGGGATTTCATAAATCTGACCGACAACATTATGGGCCGTTGATAAATTTTACATGGAATGTAAACAAAAATTTCCATGGTATATTCATCCATTAGTGCGGAACTGTCACCTCTCGATTTACTTCCCATTGATCGCAGGTCCCTCATCTCTATACCTCAGGCATGTATTCAAAACTAGAAATTGCTGCATAGTTAGTGTATCATCCCATCTTCTGTACCTAACATAAGTATTCGTATTTATCTAACATAAAATTTTTGCGAACCATAATAACTATGTACGTTTGACACAACCACCTTTGAAAGTGATCCTATGGTTCACAATCCTCATCGACAAATGCGACATTTCCTCATGAACAAATGCCAAACATGATGCTGGTGAAGGGCTTGTTAGTAAAACAACACTTAACCTCAACCTCCAATCTGGCGCTGCTTCCTTTTTCCAGCCTTTGAACGAATGAAGGTGGCAAACTTGCATATCAAATCCCTCTCATCGAGCTTTAATCTTGCAAACTACGCTTTAGCTTAATAGAAACTTGTGGCAAGAAAATGCTGGCATGAGAGTTTTTTTTATGACCGTAGACAGAAAATGTTTAGCCTCAGATGAAGAGTTAATTAGCATTTTGAGAAGGGACATATCAATTTTGTTAGGAAATCCCTCTGGGGAAGACTTTGAGACTGTGTAGTATTAATAAAGTTCCACAATTTTTCTCGACGCAAGTGATCATATATTTTCTTTTTCATTTCATCATAATATATAGAAACATTACACCCTCATCAAAGCGACAAGTGGCCATACCAATGTAGCAAACCATGGACTACGTTGTTACAATTCCTCTCTTCATCCAAAACTGCTTTTGCCTTCTCGGTGGAGACCCTCAATCTGGATGACAACGTTATGAATGCAACACTATTGTTCTCATTCTGGGCCACAACTGAGGTTCTCCTGAGTATTGGCTCTTGCAAATTAACTTCATTCGTTTTACAAGTTCTGTAACTAACACTTTGCTTTTATAAAAGAAATGCCTTTGAAGATTGAATCTTTAATTATGCCTATTTTCCTCTTTCATTGACTGTTTCTTGTTTTATCCAACAATAAGTACTCCCATTTTCTATTGTTATTGAAATTCTTTTGATTCTTTTTGTTTTAATATTTTTTGTTTTTTATTTTTTTGTGTTATGGTATCAGTTGTTGGTATTATGACTAATGTGTTGTCTTTGATGGCAACTTACTTGATGAGTTATCTTTTGATGGAAACCAACTTGATATAGATGTCAACAAGATGTGTCTACAGATATGACAAAGATTTATGTGACAGAAATTTTGAACAAGGAGAGGCACGGCAAAGATAAAATTTCAAGAAGTATACATAGGTTTTGTTAAGAAAATTTGGGTATACACGCGCGTATGAAGAAGCAAAGATGCGTACAATTTCTGCACTATGGTATTTTAAATACCAAGGGCCCTTACCATGTTATTGACCTGTGGTATTGAGCCGAACAATCGATGTTTTGATCCCGTCTAAGAAAATCGTCGACTAGAGTATGGTTTTGACCTGTGGTATTGGATAAGGGCTAAGCTATATAAAGAGATGAAGATGAAGATGAAAGTGGTAGATGGTGTGGAAGTGATCAATATTTTATGAATAGTTAGATTTGAAGCAAATATGAAAGTAATGAGATGTTAGTGTTTTGCTTGATATAAAACTAAGTATGCACCCAAAAATTTGATAATGGATCAGATCCCGAGATGACAGTCTTGATTATGAGGTGCTTTGATATGTGTTGATAGTGTCTTGACACATGATTTTTTTGTGATTATGAGGTGATTTGATCTGTGTTGATAGTGTCTTGATGCATGATTTTTCTGTGTATGCTGAGATCTGAGTATGTTTGAAGTTTTGTGTTAGTAAATGCAGACCCGTACTCAAGTTTTATAGTCTGAAAGACATATACACACGCTTGTTTGATACTAGTAAGTCAAATATATATTCTGATCTATATGCGGGTTTGTTTCTTGAAAAGTGCGTATACACGTGGATATGCTTTGAGGAAAGCCCATACATAAACTAGGGTTTTGATGAAAATGATGTTTGATCAGTTTAATCAGCCTTGTTGTGTTTCTGTTGTCTACCAATGAAGTTTTTTTGATGACCTATGCTTAAATAATGATGTTTTGATTAAGGATTGAATGATTGAAGAATGATGATGATACTTGTTGTTTGTGATTGAAGTTCAGTGAAGGTTCTGTGATTGTTTCATAATGATGCAGTGGTTTTGTGTGTGACATAGTGTTTAGTTTAGGATGACAGTGGTTCACTTCCAGGATTCAGTGGTTTAAGATCTGTACGAGGGTATGATTTATGAAAAGAGCGTACACACGCGAGTTTTCTACTATAAAGTAGTGTATATATTTGATATATGTTTGATTAGGGTTTCGAGTAACAAAATCTAGCTTCTGTGATGTGCAATATGTTGATTGGTATTATGGTTACAATGATCTAACTGTTCTAGTTGTTTAAGTTTGGGTTTTAGTTGATTGGTTGAGTTTTAGTTGATTCAGTGATTAGGTTTCTTAGTTGGGTCATAAATTGGTTGTTTTAGATGATGATTGAATGATTTGTTGCAGAGCTCAGTTTCAATTTTGATATTTGGTTTTGGGCTTAAATGTGGGTAGTGGGTCCAGTCTAAAATTTGATGAAACATGGCCTATAAGTTGTGATGTTTTGAAACAGGTGGATCCAATATGAAAATTCTAGTGCTAGTTGGTAAATCAGATCAAGGGGTTGGAGCTCCCTTCTGGAGGATGTCGGTAAACAAGATCAGGGGGTTGGAGCTCCCTTCCAGTAGACGCTAGAAAATGAGCGAAGGTTGTAGCCTTATGCAGGTGGGTGCCTACATGCTGGTATGAGTCTGCACTAGTACAAGATTGTAAAAAGTTTTTCTTTATATTAAAAAGAAGACAGAGATGACATCAACATTGGTTTTTTCCCACATTGGGTTTCCACCTTAAATCCTGGTGTTCATGTGTGATGGTTTATTTTGTCTTACTTCACATGGCTATTGTTTATATAATGTTGAATGAAGTAATGATGCAATGGCTTAAGACAAATAGAAGATGAATTATCTGAAAAATATGTTTTACTGGATATACATTAGTGGTGTGAATAACAATCACATACACATGTGGGTTCCCTTCAGTAAAGTCGCATATACAAATCAAGATATGAAATTGAAAATTTTAATGGTTTGAAAATATTGTCACCACCCCGCCCCCCGCCTCTTAGTATTTTTCCCAATATTAGTACCACATGGAATGGAGAAGTTTCAATTGATGGTCTTAGAAATACACCATTCCCTTTTATCCATATTAACATGTTGTGTAGAAGGTAGCGCCCCCATGGGATCCTCCCTCAAAACCTTGCGTGAGCACTGGATTTGATTCAATTTCCCAATGATGCACTGCAACTAATTGGCTATATAACATAGAATTTGGCTTTGGGCCTATTAATTTTAACAAAAATACCCACTTGCACACAAAGGTCGAGAGCATAATAATGCTTATAAAAGGCCAAATGTATTCATAAATAAATTTCTCCTTTATTTTTTATTATAAGCATGAAGCTTCAAAAAGAAACAAAGAATAAATTTTGTAAATTAGATCCACAACATCCTCAAAACAACTTTCGTCAAAATAACCCTTTAATTTTGATTGCTGGACCAAGTTTACCTTCAATTTTGATTTTTTTGACCCTGCAAGATTAGGCTACAACACTTATCCTCAAGAAATATTAACATACCATTAAATTCACTAAGTGCAACTTAAGAAACATATATGCATCATTCATAACTTCATCCCATGCAATCCATGCATCAAGACATAATGACAACAACTCATCAATGCCAAAAAATAATGAGCAGGTCATGTACTCATCATGAACACCATCATGTAATAAGGAATCATAATGCCAACAATGAACTATTAAAAACCTAGCAGATGCTCCCCTTGATCCTGTGCCAACTTCTCAGCATCAATTTTGATCATATTATATTCATTAGATCAACCAACAAATGTACCAAAGAACTGTTTCTACAAAAGCAAAATCATTTGCAAACAAGATCATGAAATAATCATCATTCCTAAGAAGCATAAGGACATCATCAACAGTCTATAATAAATCAACATCAAAACCAAAATTCCAATAATTAACTAATGGAAGCATATCCGAAGCTACCCTTGAATCTGTGCCATTCCTCTTTTATTGCTGAGAGGAATACAAAACTGTCTAACTTGAAAACCACGTATATACGTGACTTTATTTCATACTATTTTTTATCTAGCCAATCCCTTCTACGGATAGAAACGATCCCTCTAGTCCAATGAGTGGATCTATCATCAACTGAAACAAATACATCCAAAACTCTCATAGCTTAAATCATAATGACATGAGAGAGGAAAGATGGCCTACCTCACTCTTATGCAGTCACTTTTCGATGTTGATATTGATCTCCTCACTTCCAAGCTCAATCCTTGCTATTCTGTTGTGAGTGTCTATCTGTAAGAGAGATCAAACAAATACAACAAAGGAAAAGCATAGCATATGCATTCTAATGTAAACCATATGATAGGTCAAGGAGCATCATACTAAGAAAACAACCATTTACACGCTTATGGAATGTAAACATGAATTGTATTAATAATAAACATAAGAGGGAAACATACAACCACTACCTTGATGTTGGAAGCCTCCTTCGAGATGGGTTTCCAAGTCCAAGCCAAGACTTATGAAACTCTCATTTCTCCTTCACAAGTTGGCAGCAATTAGCCACAATTTAGCAGCAACATAACCAATCTAGTCTAACTAGCCATTTAAGGGTATAAGGGAATGTATATATAGGGAAGGAGAGGGAGTTAGGGATCCAAAAAAAGGGGAAGAAGGTACACATATTAAGGCGAAGATCCCTACAGGAAGGATCAAGGACTCAAAATGAGAGAATTCGACCATATCTTTATTCAACAATAACCATCTCGTCGTTCTCCAGGCTTCTAGTAAGAGAATCTTCGACTCAATTTTTGGAGAAACTGCTTGAAGAGGACTAGCACAATTTTTCACTATAATTCTCATGATGAAAATGCTATCAATTAGTTATGCAGAGCATGCTTATGGAAAGTAAACATCCATTGTATTAATAATAAACATAAGAGGGAAGCATACAACAAATTCCTTGATGTTGGAAACCTCCTTTGAGATGGGTTTCCAAGTCCAAGCCAAGACTTCTCAAACTCTCCTTTCTCCTTCACAAATTGGTAGCAATTAGGCACAATTTAGCAGCAAACCAATCTAGTCTGACTAACCATTTGAGGGTACAAGGGAATGTATTTAGAGGGAAGGAGAGGGAGTTAGGGATCCACAAAAGGGGGAAGAAGGTCCACATATTAAGGGGAAGATCCCTAAAGGTAGGATGAAGGACTCAAAATGGGAGAACTTGACCATATATCTATTCAACAATAACTAGTTTTCCATTCTCGAGGCTTCTAGTAAGAGAAGCTTCAACTCCATTTTTGGAGAAACTTTCTGAAGAGGACCAATGCATTTTTTCACTATAATTCCCGTGCTAAAAACTCTATCCATTAGTTATGCAGAGGGTTATCAGCATGGGTTTGATTGGTAATAGTAGTGTTGGGCTTCCAAATAGGGTTTTTTGACAAGCTCTTCCATAATTACTTCAAGGCATTTCTTCTTATTTTCTTTAGGGATGCTCTAATCAATGTTTTTCATGGTGAATTAATTGACAACTTTTGTCACTTTACAACATTTTTGGAAAAGTTAGAAAACTCAGGGTATGAGACAGGGAGTGTGAAAAATTACTGTATAAGGCTATTTGTGTACATAAATTAAACTGCAGGTGTTTACAACCACAACTCCCCTTGAGCATGACATTCCTGTCGGGACAATTAGCAAAGTGAAGAAGAAAGAATCATTCCTAATTTCTATCTAAGATATTCAAATGAATCATGAGGAAGTGGATTTGTAGATATGTTTGCAACTTTTTCCCTTGAAAGAAAAAATTCCATTTTGACCTTTTGTTCAAGCACCTTCTCTATTTGATTGGAATGTGCTTAGTTTTTGAGTGCATTGCAAAATTTTTAGAAATACTTATGGCACTGGTGTTGTCATAGAGAATTGGTATAGGTGACGACAAGTGACTTGAATATCTTGCAACGTGTTGACGGTGCTGGAAATTCGTAAACCAAGGGGATCTCCCTGATATGAAGTCAAAATTATACCTCACACCATTTTTTGTAGGAGTCCCATTTGATATAAAGGCCTAGTTGCCAAATCCTCAAAGATCTGCCTTGGCTTTGGCTATTAGCATAGGAGAGTGATGCAATGGAATCTTCGAAGAACAAGGTAAGTGTGCCTGGTTTCTGTGCAACACAACTGTGTCAAGGTTACCTTACTTCAAAATGGTGGAGAAAAGTGAGCATCTAAATGAGAGGTAATGGTACCACATAGGAAGAGACACACGTAAACCGAGAAGGTCTGTCTAGCATCCAATGGAATAGTCCACAACAACTGCGGTAGTTGTTAAAACCAAAGGACAAGGAAAGATCCGTCCAACATCGAACAAAATAGTCCACAATGGATGTGATGGTCGTTATAACCAATAAGCGAGAAAGGTATGTATAGTATCCTATGGAGTAGTCCACAAGGTTGAGACAACAGTGACAACCAATACAACACATTCAAAACAAGGTAAGCACTAAAACAACCGTAATAGTTCAACTATCTTAGTACATGTCAAACAAACATGAATTACAAATGCTCGAAGATTAGTCATACAAACAACCATAAGTCATTCATGTAAGCGTGTTGGCTTGAACAAGATTTTGTATTAAGCAAAAGTTCCAAGACACATATTTACATCATACATCACTAGCCCCAGTAATGTGACATTGGAGCTACTCCTTGCTCCTCAAATAACTAGCTGAAACTCTCTATGCTTTGTGGGAGGAGCCAAGGTGAAAAGTCCTTTGCTCATACAATTAAGGGGGTATATATAACTAAAGGGTGATGCTTGATCCTTGTGACTCTTCGACTACCCTCATGACTATTCAAATTCTTATGACTTTTCAACTAACATGACTCTTTATATTCATGTGTGTCCATCAGACTTCCACTTTACACTACATTCTATTTACAATAGACATGGCTCATAAGAGTGATGTGGCCTTTAACAACTCATGACATGACTTGACATGACATTGCTGACATGGACTAGCTTATTAAGGTGGCCATGTCAAGCCGCTATTCCTATTGAGTGATAGATGTGTTCTTGGATGTGCTTTCTCTTCTCCTCCACGTAGGTTGATGATGCAGGGTTTTCAACAATATTTGGTCTTGAGAGGTGGTTGCATGAATGCGTCCCCTTTTCTTGTACTTGATAAGCTTCTTTGCTCATCCAGTTGTAAGTGAGTCTTCTATCATGTTCTCTCCTTCTCCTTCTTCATCATCTCACCATGATCTAGTAGTGTACCTGTTTCTAAAATTTGCTCATGATGGGACGACATTAAATCCAAAAAATCCCTAGTCTAAGATGATGCACTGTTATCCATGGACTAAGCTCGGGACAGGTGACAAGATGGGAAAGAGGGCCCAGTAACTACGAATTTCATAGTTTTAGGTGAGAGGGAGGGATACTGTTCACTAAGACTACACAGAGTGCAACTCGGGCTTGATAGAGGAAATCCTGAGCACATTCTTCACTATTAGGAAAAATTGTGTAGAGGTTGCTAGGAAACAAGATTTCATAGTTGAGACCATTAGTGGCTACTGCAAGATGGGACCCTAGGAGGTACGTCTACACAATTTTGAGAGGCATGGAAAGACTAGGTAGCAGAGGGGCCTGGGAGGACATATCTATTTAGTTCTTGAGATCAATGAGTTGCAGTTGAGGGAAGACACTATGGAGACTCTTCTGCGTAGTTCTAAGAGACAAGGCAGGATTGGTTCCATGCGCATTGTGGGATTCCAGCATGCAGGGAGGAAACTTGATGACTGATCTTGTGAAATGCGCAGTTCAGGTCAGGCTAGGAGAAGACACTGTGCAATTTTGGGGATGAAGGCAATCTACTCAACTCTGGAATTGCATAGTGCAACTGCCCTGGGAGAAAGTGACTACGCACTGCATAGTTCTGGGTAACAGGGTTACATCACTAAGTGTTGAGAGTGTGCAGTGCGCAGTTCAGTCAGCGTCTAGTGAAAGTGAGTTGCGTGGTCAGGAGGATTTTTAGAAAAAGGTCTAAGTGTGGGAGAGAGGTGAACTTATGAGAAACTTGAAATTATGATCACACACTTAGCATACTTCGATGACAAGACAACATAGCCCACCGGAACAACAAGACAAAATGTTACCCTCTGTGAGATTGTCTAGAACAAAAAGCGACAAGTGCAACACTTGAGATAAAATTTAGGATGATCATGACGACACTTGTGTGACAATGCTTAAAAATTTGTGTATGAGTGCGACCGATGCTTACATGACTAGGAAAACTCGAATGCATGAAGACCAACCTTTGAGATCACCAAAAAAGGCTTGCAAATAGGACATAACAACCAAACATGCCAAAAGATGACAATTAATCCAACAAGCGAAAGGGAGCAAGACACTTAGACGAAACACACAGAATAACTTTCAGTGCTTGCAACGATGCATGTCATTGAAGACATAATGATATGACAATGATAAGTGATCCTACATGCTACACTCAGAGGTGTATTTAAAAAACATGTGCCTTTTTTTTCCATACCTACCCTCTAAAGGGTTATGCATCAGATGGAGTCTTCATGCAGTCCCAATCTTCTATAATACCCTTGGTTCCTTGGTTTCCTTATATTTTATCCTCAACTCCTTGAGAGTCATCTAGCATGTCATCCTTATTTTTGGCCAATGAGAGACAAAATTGTGCAGTTTAAGCAGGCAGTGACTGTTGTGGGATAAGGTCCTAGGAGGACACATCTACACAATTTTAGGAGGCAAGGTAGATTGGGTAGCTAATATGCCTTAGGGATGAAACTGCGCAATTTCTGGAGACAATGGGTTCCGGCTCAGGGAAGGACACTGGAGGAAGCCACTGCCACTACACAATTTTAGATTCCAAGGGAGGTTGGGATTTTTGCGCATTGTGCAGTTCCAACAGGCAAGGGAGAAGCTTGAGGGTTGTAGAAGTGAAGTGCGTAGTTCAAGAAAGCTAGACGAGGATAGGTTGCTAGGGAAACTCTGAAATTTGGCTAAGTGTGGGATCAATGGATCCAATGTGAACAGTGATAGAACTTTGACAATGATCACACATTTGAACACTTAGTGATACAACATAGACCATCCATAACATATAAAAACATACTTCGCTTAATGCAACAACCTTTGTGGCAGCTTATGACAAGTGCAGTTTTGATGATGGACTTTGGGAAGATAAAGGCGACACTTGTGCAAGAGTGCGTGAAATGAGTATGAAACATGTCTATGTGATGAGAACAACCCATTCTTGTAAATATTTTCCCTTTAAGAAAAACAAAATTTCATTTGCATGACAAGTGATAATCCCCATGCCCAAAGCTGACACATACTATATAAAGATAAAAGCGTGAATGAATCTTAAGATTTATGAAAGGAGCTTGAAGTCATGAGCTTACCAATAAGTGAATAAGGAACGATCGATCATATGATCCATAGTATGCTCTGAAATTAGAGTGTAGGCAAAATTTTTGGAGGGTGTTGTAGCTACTACAACACTTGGTGACAAACTGGTTGAATTCCAACTTCTCTGTCTTGGTTCCTTTTTAGTGCAGGGCCTTGGTCCTTTAGGGAGTATTGATTCATTGTACCGATTACTTTGGCTTCTCCACTTAACCCATGGATAGACATGGTTCCCTTTGTACCTTCTGAATTGAACACAACATAAGATTCAGGCATATCACAATGTTTTGATTTGGGAAGGGTAGTTTAGCTCCCAAGCTTAAGATTTTCATAGTATCTTTTTTCATCTCTTGTGTTGCACCAATGCCATGAGGCCTAGACAATATGCCTAAAGAGTCATGTAGGAACACAAGCATTGCTTCGCTTCCAGTGAGCCTGGATAGCACCCCGGTGGAGTTGCATACTTAACCTCTTTGCGTAGGAATCCTTTCTCTTCTTTCACCTTTATTATTTTTTTAAAAAGAGAACTATGCATTGACACTTATTTATTTTGGGGCAGAAGAGGGATCCTGACTTATTGAGATCATGAGAGGTTGTTCCTTTAGAGAAACATATAAAGACCTTTGCTTTAGTTTTTCTTGTTTATATTTTCCCATTCTTCATTTCTACTAATTGGATAAGATTGAAAATTCCAAAGCAGAAAACTAAGTATAAGCATGAGCTTCCCAGACTGGACACAAGTTCACGTTGGACCAAAGCTCTCCTTATGGATGGATCGTATTTTCCATCAGAACTTCATCAGCCAAAAGATACAACCAATTTCAAGGAAGCCAGGCACATGACTGGCCAAATGTTGAAGTGTCACAAGAATCATTGAACTTAAGCCACAGACACTTAGAAGCCATAATGCACAAAGGAACACCACTTATTTTCATGACGAAAACCAAAAGGAAAACTCAACAAAGAACAAAGCAAAGAAAAAATAAATAAAATGTAGAATAGAGAAACAAAACTAGATGACCAAAAACAAAATGGCTAAAGCAAATATGATGTGGAATCAAAATAAGGGAACGAGGGTAGACTATGGAAAACTAGTGCAGAATGAGTGTATGAAAGGGAAATAAAATGATGCATCTAATCATACTCCTAACCTAATAGCTAGAAGGTTGGGGTCACGTAAAATGAAATTTCTAGTGAAGCCATCGTGGTTGTTCTTGGCTTGCATCCACAAAGATAGGAATAGTTAAAACCGATAAAAAGTGATGTGCAACATAAGATATTAAAACTTGAACAACTTGCACAGGAAAATGAAGGTCTTGCCTATGGATAGAAAGATGTGTCACAACCACTACTTTCACCCAATCCTCGTGCCTACGTTTTTGATGAATGGCATTTTTTAACAAACCTCAGAAGTCTCTTATGGATATGCCTTCATCTACATAGAGCTCTCTAGCAAGTGCGAGGACGAATTGAAACTTGTTGTCAGCAATAGAGCTTGCCCAGTAAGACTGTTCCAGTCATTCAATGATTGGATCATAAAATTCACGATGACCCTCTTGAAGATATCATGATCTTTGAAAAGATGAATTTTCGATTTGAGAAGTAGGATCACAATGGGAATCTTGTAAGGAAAAATATATCTGATAATCCTCGGTAGTCATGCCAAGATAGTGAGGACCTTCCATAACCATCAGTGAGGGGTGAAGTGCCTCACCTGCTTGACATAAATCTGAATAGAGAGATGTTTAATAATGAAAATCATGGAGCATGAAACAAATGTCATTGGATGTGTTGATGGGAAAATGATAAGCTGAATGACAATCACCAAAGACGGAGAATTGATTAGATGAGATGATCGAAACATCAGATTCCTAGTTTGCAATGAATAGAGAAAAATAAATTTGAACAATCTTGCGAATGCTTTGGATAATCAAACCAAGTTCTTTGTCAGATATGATAGGCCAGATTCCTACAACTGGTGAAAAATTGTACAAGCATCATAGTCATCAAAAGAGTTTAAAAATGATGCTAGCACTGTGAATGCATGAGACCAGTTGAGGCATGGTGAATGGAGAAGAACTTGATTCGTGTGACAATTTGTGCATTCATTATGACAAGGAGATTTATGGTGTGATGAGCATAGAAATTTGTAATATAAGATTTGCAAGAAGACCGATGAGCTAACCATTAAGGGGTAAATTTGATAAGTATGATTCTTGTGGGCAAAGATAGTCCTTGAGATGATAAACTTCACAATTCCATGATTTCATGAGAGATGGACATTCCCAACCCGAGTTTGATGTGATATATTTGCATGAAGGCGAATGAACTATAAAAGATTCTTAAATTCGGGCATAAGTAAAATCTTGAAAATTCGAAAGATCTCACCCGAAGTACCAAACATTTGGCATGTGGAAATCCACATCGAGTTAAACCATTCAGATAGATGGATTGTGCGAGAGAAACCAAATTTGATTTAGTTTTAGGGGCTTACCAGAGTCGCGGGGTCTTGACATAACCATCAACAGAAGTTGAAGTGCCCCAACTCCCTGGGAGGTCCCATAACTTTCCAGGATTGAAGAATCAAATCTTGAAACTTGAACCAAATCGTGCATGGTGTTGGGCATGGAACCCACCCATAGCACATTTTGGGGCTCAAAGCCCCAGTTTTGGTCAAAAGTATTGTAAGACTCTATGAATTGCGGGCACGGAGCACGAAGTATAAGATGAGTTATAGGGTTGTCCACCCTGATTATTTTAAAGTAATGTAATGTCATGTCGGCCTACCCATGGTCCGCGGACCATGGGATTCTATAAATAGAGCGAGGCTCTAAGTTGTAAAGATAGCAGAGAAGAAGAGAGAAAAATACGCATGGTTTGAGCATAGAGGAAGAGTCTAAGTGTATTGGGTCATAGTAGTAGGAAGATGCTTTGTAGTTGAGTGCATAGAGGCCGCGTAGAGTTTGCAGTTGAGTGCGCGTACCCCTGTAGATGAGTGCACAAGGTGATGTTGAGTCTATAATCTTGATCGAAGAATAATAAAGAGAAGTTGATTCCTATTTCTGTGTATTTGCTTGTGCATTTCCTTCTTTACATTTATATTGTTTTATTTATTGCCTGCACTGATATGATTGCTAAACATGTTGTAATAATAATTAGTCTTACAAAAATAAGTTAAGTAATCAGATTAAATAGCAAGGAACATGGGTAGTATATGGGTTACGCCCCAAGTAGGGTTACACAGAAGAAGAATCACACGTTACGAAGGAATAACAAGTGTGCATAGCGACGTGCATGCAAGGTCAAACCGCATACCTCCAGAAGCTCATCAGACATCCCCAGGGTGCAGAAACCTGGTTCTAGCACCCTCCCATACTACTTCGAGTTCGACCTCAGTCCACACTCCATGGACTATTGCTGAAAGGGCTAGTAGTATCGGGATTTTCTTGGCTAAATCACCTTTGAACCTGGGCTAGGCCCATACAACCCAACAAATGGTTCCGTTGCCAGGATCGGGATTTTCATAAGGGATGTCTGATGTTGTGCCACTAGAATCCAACAAAGAAAGAAACTGAAGAGTGGTTGGACAAGAAGATTCATGAGTTCACAGTGTAGGAAAACAGAAATCCATGAGTATCTAAGGAACAATGGTTGGAGCGCTACTTGTATACAGAAATCCATGAAATTTTCTTTGCATCCTTTCCTTCTGAGTTGTATGAGTGGATCACGAAGTTAAACCAAGGAAGGTGTAGGCTCGACGAACAAATAGTGTGGACTCTGGAATTAGTGCATAGAATAGAAGTGTTAGGAGATAATATCACACGAGATGTGGACCATTGGCTTGACCAAATAATAGGAGGATTTATCACTGAGTTTGCAGTAGACACAACCATCAACTACAGTGAGGCAGAGCAACGTTTCCTCAAGGGACCGTGAGGTAAGTGTATTAAATCTCTAAACACTTGGATTAAGATGCTATTGTGTGAAAAGTGGGTTATGCTAATAAATTAATGTTTGGGACTATGCGAAGTGGGGAGATCTACAGAAGCAGAAGTAATGAAGAGTTGGAAACTAGTCCCTTAATTTCACCCTCGCGGGAAAGCAAAAAAGAGCTCGCGAAAGTTTCTCCGAGAAGCATGGTCAATTTGATAAGGCAGCCAATTCCACGTTTACCACCTCCACCCACACCACCACCTGTCTCACCCTCCTCCCCTCCATCTCCACCCAGCCCACCTCTGCCACCACAACAGTTCAATATGGCGAGTGCGATCAAACTAATGGTATTCAGAGGAGTGGGGAATGAAGATCTCGACCAATTCTGGTTCGTGGTAAGAGCAGTATGGGGAGCACAAGGCATTGTGGATGACAATATTAAGAAGGCTACACTAGTGAGCGTGCTTCAGGATCGCGCATTAACATGGTATATCAAGCATTCTAATGACCACCCAAATGCAAGAATCATAGAAATCCAGGCGGCGCTGAACAAGGAATTTAACAGGCCAAAGTAAAAAACACAATCAATCATCAGGTTTAAGGAAACCGCGATGCACTTGGGCAAGACCCCCTGGGATCTAGACTAAAGGCTGAAGAGTACGATTCGTGAAGCCAATATGACGTTGACAGATGGACAACATCATGCATGGTCTGCAGCATCACTTACACCACACTTAAGGACAACGCTATCACAACAAAAAATTTCCACCTAGGCCAAAGCTTTGGAGATGGAAATGAGATTACATGAGACCCATATACAAGACCATGGGTTGAGTCTAACAAATTGACACGAAACTGCAAAATCTATGTCTAGAAATGCAAAGTTTGAAACAGGACAGGACACCTCGTATAGAGGCACATGAGGAAGTATGGTGCATAAAATGCAAAGGACAAGGGCACAACAAGGACCATTGTCCAGTGTTCACAAACTACTTGGTAGGAGGAGGGTCGATGCCATTAAGCCCTGAGGCACGGGCAGGACCAAGCGTGGTGCGAGAAGTATACGCAAACATCCTAGAAATTGTTTTGTAATTTCTGCAGGTCGGTAGGCCATGATGAATGCACCTGCCGAAGCTATGAACTAATGATGGATCAGAATCCTGCCTATAGGGTGCAGACTGAAACGCGAGCCCTTGACCCAAATGCAGGGATGGCGTGCATTGCATTTTAGGGGTGCGGTTGAGGTCGAGGTGGAATGGGACCAGGAAGGGGTCACAGACAACTAATTTGTTACAATTGCAGAGGGCCAGGGAACCATGCCCGCGATTGTACAAACCCAACAAGGACATCATGTTAGTAATGTTCTCAGTTTGATCATGAGGCAGAAGACTGCCCTTCACTGATAGCGAGGATGCACAAAAAAGGGGTATTCTAGCCCCCTTCGACTTAGAATTTGTAGATGATGAGGTCTGAGCCATGCGAAGAAGACCCAAATGTAAACATGATGCTCAGGAGCAGTATGACCATGGGCAGTTATAAATGGAAGCAGTGAGAATAAAGTGCGTGTGTTCACAAGGCTCCTACAAAGGAACTCGAATTTGATTTAGAATGTGCAAAGGAGACATTCATGGAAGCTAAGAAGAGCTTCACGGAGGCCTCCACTTCAGGTAGTAAGGATCAACTAGAACCAAGGATAGATCCTTCAATGCTCACTACCTTTCTGGAGACATGCATGAAATTGTTGCGTAACAGTAAGGTAGTTAAAGTGCTATAGTTACTTATCACTAGGTGTGTGGGGTCAGGAGAACTGTGTGTAGTCCAGAAATTTGGAAAGCATGCGTTGCGCACAGGAAGGGAAATGAGTTTGACTGTGCAAATCAATGAGTATGAAATGGATCAGGTAATCCTAGATCTCAGATCGGATGCGAATGTACTGCCAAAACAAACATGGGAATGCATGGGAAGACCCGCGCTACAGTGGTCTCCTATCTAGTTACGAATGGCGAACCAATAGAAGCTTTTTCCCATGGGAAGATTGCAAGGGGTAACAATGGATATTGAAGGTGTGAGCACGTAGGTGGATTTTGAAGTGATAGAGATTGTTGGTGATAGTAATCCCTATCCCGCACTGATATGAATGGAGTCATAAATCTGAAGAAAAGCAAAATGATCTTTGAGAAAAAATCACTATGTGTAGTAGTACTAATAGATCCAACCAAAGGAGTGTGATACACTGAACCGATGCATGATGATGATAGTGATGACAATCTTGGTTGTATTTACAAGATAACTGCGCAAGAAGAGGATTGGGTGAATCCGACTACAGATGGAAGGATTTCATGGGAGTGCGAAAGCTCCTATACCTCAGATTCATATGAAGAGATAGAGTGACGGCAGAATCAGCTCCACAAAGTAACAACGCTTAATTGCAGCATGATGGTTAAATAACTGCGCTGTGTGACAACAAAAGCAAAGGACTTTTCGACTTATGCTGGGTTGTCAGCAGTGGATGAATTCCTTAGCAAATTTGAAAGTGCAGTACTAGAACAACAACGGTTCGATGCACTGAAGTGGGCACTGCATGCGATGCCCGCATGATGGTGGGGTACGCATCAAGGAAATTTTGAGGACTGGTGCGGATGTAGAAGAACTATTTTCTGATTTGAGAAACTGCAGATGGCTAGTAGACAAATGTGACAGATGATATGATCCATGCACACACCTTGTGAAATGGACCAAGGTCTATAGGGAAGAGCCATAGCCTGAATGGGTATGTTTATTATATCATACCCTGGATGTCATACCCATGAATTGGTATACTGAGACCGAGCTTTGCCATGGAACAAGCGAATGATATGTCTTGCATGAGGGATTTATGCTAACCTTCATGTTTGAAGATCATTGGTCAGATACTATTGATGATGTGCTACAAGCAGTAAAAAGAGCTATCTTCAAAATACCCCAGGAGCCAATGGAAGTACTTCAGCAGAATGGGTGACACAGTTGAGCTGTGCACAAGAGTGTTATAATGTAAATGTTGAGGAGGATGATGAGGACCCACGAAACATTAACATTTCAGAAATGGAAGGCTGTCGCAAGATTTGTGGACCATCACTTGAAGACCCCGACATCACCACGCTACTAAAGATGAAGCAGGTCAACATTAGAACGGAGGCAGAGCCGAAGTATGCAATGCTTGGGGACTATTGGGACAATGCCATGGTGGATAAGGTCACTGAGTTACTCCGTGAATACCAAGACTTGTTCTTGACCAAAATTACGGAATTAAAAGGGATGGTTGGTGATTTAGGGATGATGAAGATCACCCTGAAACCCGACGTGAAGCCAGTTAAGCAGTGGCCTTACCACTTGAATCCGAAGTATAAAGAGAAGATCTGTGACAAATTACACAAAATGCTCACAGTCAGAATTATTGAACCAATGGAAGAATTTGATTGGGTGATTCCTATGGTAGTACAGGAGAAAAAAATAATGGTGAAATAAGAATATGCACAGACCTCAGGAAGCTGAACGATGCCTGTGTACATGATCCATTCCTAACACCATTCAAAGATGAAGTACCATAGAATGTTGGCGGTCAGGAAGCATACTCATTAACGGATGGGTTATCAGGGTACCATCAGATCAAGATCGCACTGGAATATAGGAGCAAAATGACTTTCTCAATAGAATGGGGCTGCTTTCAATACACCATTATGCCGTTTGGACTAAAGAATGCACCAGCTATATTTTTGTGCATCGTGGTAGCCACGTTCAAAGAATACATCCACAAGTTTTTAGAGGTCTATTTGGATGATTGGTCTGTCTTTGGATTAGTTAAGCACCGTGTAGTGAGCCTACACTTGATGCTGGATACTTTCCGCCAACACTAGATTGCATTGAACCTTAAGAACTGCACATTCCTTGTTCCCTTTGGAAACCTACTGGAACATGTGGTCTAAAAACAAGGATTGATGGTGGACCCTACGAAGATTACCATTATCCTAAATTTGGAAGCACCGAGAAGTGTTAAACAACTGCGTGCTACCTTGGGACACACTGGATACTATAGGAAGTTCATCAAAATTTATGCCCAAATAACCCTACCAATGGAAAAGCTATTGAAAAAAGATGTTACATATTGCTGGAATGATGATTGCATGAAAAGTTTGGATGTCTTGAAGGGGAAACTGGCCTCCGCTCCAATCCTGGTCTTCCCAAAATGGGATGTGGAATTTCATGTACATGTTGATGCGTCGTGTATCACGTTGGGAGTCGTACTGACACAGGAGGGCGCAGAGGGTGTGGATCACCTGATTGCATTTGCGAGTCGAATATTTTCCAAAGAAAAAAAGAAATACTCTACCACCAAGCTTGAGGGGTTGGCAATGGTGTACGCACTCCAAAAATACCGACACTATTTACTCAGGGATATTTCAAGATGTATACAAACCATTCCACATTGAAATACCTGGTGAATAAGCCCGTGTTGGGAGGGCTCATATGTATATGGCTCTTACTATTTCAAGAATATGATTTTGAGGTCATAGTCAAGATGGGACTCCTAAATGCAGGGCCATATCACTTGTCATGAATTGAGACGGGTGAGGAACCCACGAATTTGGAGGAGGGACTACCTGATGCACAACTCTTTGCAGTGCACGTCACGGACAGACACTTCGAAGATATAATCCATTTTCTAACAACAGGGACTGTGCTGAAGCAATACTCAGTCCAACTAAAAAAGGAATTGGTTGTGTGCATGGCGGACTTCTCTGTCATCGTGGGGCACCTCTACAAGATGGGCAATGATGAGACATTACAAAGATACGTACCTGAATTTTAACGAGGTCAGATCCTCGTGGAAGCACATGGGGGCACTGCAGGAGGACACTATGCAGGACACACGACCACATAGAAGATTCTTCACGTAGGGTTATGGTGGCTGACCCTGCACCAGGATTCGAAAGTGCATTGTAAGGCCTGAGATATATGTCAAAGGAATGGAAAACCATCACAGAGGGATGAGATGCCACTAAATCCCAAAATGAAACTGCAGTCGTTTGAAAAATGGGCAATCGACTTTGTGGGGCCGATCAAACCTCAGGGAAAGACGGGTGCACGCTACATCATCACCATGACAGAGTACCTAACACGATGGGCAAAAGTGTAGCCGGTCAAGGACTGCACAACCTCTACGACTGCAAAGTCTTTGTTCAAAAACATGTTGACATGATTTGGTTGTCCGAAAATCTTAATGAGTGATCACGGAACACATTTTCTGAATGAAACCATTAGCACGCTCATAGAAGAGTTCTAGGTGCATCATCAAAAAAGTACACTATACCACCCACAAGCCAATGGGATAGTAGAAGAATTCAACAAAATACTGGAGACTGTGCTGACCAAAGTATGTAATGCGCAACGAAACGAATGGGACCTACATGTACCTGTCGTCTTATGGGTGTATAGAACAACATGCAAGAAATTGATGGGACAGACACCTTTCCGGTTAGTCTATGGCATGGAAGCTGTCATGCCAATGGAATACATCGTACCTAGTCTGTGAATAACAGTGCTCATAGGCATGACAGACCACGAAGCTTTGGAAGAAAGGCTTGCGCAATTACAAGAACTTGAGGAAGAATGGTTTCTAGCTAGATTTCATCAGCAGGCACAAAAGCAGCATGAAAAGGCCTAGCACGACCGCCATATTAAGTTGCCACACCTTCAAGGTAAATGACTTAGTGCTGCTATATGACAGTAAGTTTGAAAAATTTCTAGGAAAACTCAGGATGCACTGGTTGGGACCATATGTGGTAAAGGAGGTCACAAATAGAGCCACGGTCCAGCTAGTCAAACTAAATGGAGAACCCTTCCCAGGAAAAGTAAATGGAAGTCGCTTGAAACCCTACACAGGTGGGCTGGCTCTCTGACTAACCAATCGAAGCATAATCTTTGCAACCCAAGGAGCCGGACAAGGGCGCAAGACTATCAACACATGCACTAGATGCCAGTACCAAGGTAAGGACACGATTAAGACGTGGATGATTCATAAGCAATAATGCAATAGGTCCAACAAACCGCAGAATAGTGCTTCACGGACCTCCGAGCAGTACAGGACCAGTTGGAGGAGCTCCATGCCAAGATCGCCACACCAACAGAGTGACTCGGGATGAGTTATGATGATTGTGTTGGGGGCCTGTTGGGCATGGAATCCCCCCACAACACGTTTTGGGGTTCAAAGCCCAAGTTTTGGTCAAAATTATTGTAAGACTCTGCGAATTGTGGGCGTGGAGCATGAAATTAGGATGAGTCATAGGTTTGTCCACCCTAAGTATTGTAAAGTAATGTAATGTCATGTCAACTTACCCATGGTTTGTGGACCATGGGATTCTATAAATAGAGCGAGGCTCTAAGTTTTAAAGATAGTGGAGAAGAAGAGAGAAAAACAAGCATGGTTCGAGCATAGAGGAAGAGTCTAAGTGTATTGGGTTGTAGTAGTAGGAAAAGGCTCTACAACTGAGTGCGTAGAGGCCTAGTAGAGTCCACAGTTTAGTGCACAGACCCCTGCAGCTGAGTGTGTAGGGTAGTGTTGATTCTGTAATATTGATCGAAGAATAATAAAGAGAAGTCGATTTCTATTTTTGTGTATCTGCTTGTGCATTTCCTTCTTTACATTTATACTATTTTATTTATCGCATGCACTGATATGATTGCTGAATATGCTGTAATAATCATTAGTATTACACAAATAAGTTATGTAATCAGATTAAATAGCAAGAAACTTGGGTATTATACGGGTTTCACCCCGATTAGGGCTGTGTAGAAGTAGCATCACAGGTTGCAAAGGAATAAAAAGTGTGTATAGGGTCAAACCGTGGACCTCCAGAAGCTCATCAGACATCCCCATGGTGTGGAAACCTAGTTCTAGCACCCTCCCATACTACTTTGGGTGAGATCGTAGTCCGCGCTCGCAGACTGTTGTCGAAAGGGCCATTAGTACCAGGATTTTCTTGGCTAAAACACCTCTGAACCTAGGTCAGGCCCATACAAGCCAACACATGGTTTGAGGATGGTTGCTATTGTTGATTTCAAAACTGCTCACCTAATGGCATCCATCTCTATCACAGGTTTCACCGTACTTTTCAACTTCAACAATCAGATTACTCAATTGGAGAGGCTCTTCTGATAATACGTTCAAATATAAATGGATTGATGAGATCTCATGAGTAAGCTGATTTGTAGAGTTGTCTTCATGCAAAAGAAGAGATGACGGGGAATGAGAAGGATACTCTATGATTAGACTATTTTCAATTTTGTCATTGACAACCTCACTGCCTTGTTTCAATTGAGGATATAACTCATCGGATGAAGAAACAAAAGAGCATGGAGTATCTCCGTCACATGTAGATGCATTGCGAATGGTAGGGCACAAGGGAAAGTGAGGCGAAGAGGAAGTTTTGACAGGAACATCTTCTTTGAGCGAAGTAGATTCTAGATCTAAATTAGAATCTTCATGAGAAACCAAAATATCACATGATGTGCTTGGGTGTTTGACACGTAATAAGGAAATAGAGTTACCATCATTGGAATGACTACTACCCAAGGCTAGGGGTTGATTGAAGTAATTGATTGCATTGGATTTTCCACTGCGATTAGAAGATTGAGAATTGTTAAAGAATGGAAACTCATTGTTTTAACAAGGAATAATTTGAAATAGAGTAGAAGGATTGATGATGTTCTCACCTTTTTGCTCCTTTACCTGTGTAATGTGACTTCCTTGCACCTGACCAAAATTTGAGCCAACATCTTGAAAATCAAGCGAATGTGAAGAACTAGCTGGTGAAGCAAATTGGTCAAGCAGGTCAAAGATTCAGGATGTGAAGAAGATAGAGGATAATAGAAATCTGGATCATCCTTGAGATTAGAGTTGTGAACGGTGACATCCTCTTATGGAAAGGAGGAATGAGCCTTCATTGTGGGCTTCATGATCCATTCTGAACTTTCATCCATTGTAGTGGAAGAAGATGGAATGGAGATTTGATTCACCGATTTTATAGTTTTACAATCACCGCAAGGAGGCACCCACATCAGAATCAGAAAAGGAGGAGGACAAGGAACAAACGGGGTAGTAGGATCCTCCTTTGCAATATGAGGTGCATCATGATCCACAAGAGTTGGGAAGGAAGGGAAAATAAGAGGTTCACTGTATTGGGTGACATGAACTAAGCGTTTAAACTCTTGTATCAAGAAATGCGAGTTCAATTTTTTTTTCAGGAATATCGCAATAGAGGTGAAGGAACCGATCAACAAAATCCTCAACTGATTCATCGGGCTTCATTTTTAAATGATGAATTTTTTCAAAGACATCTTGGTGTCTATTCTTATCAAAAGATTTCATTAGGGGAATTTTGAGGTCTAAAATAGGCCTCCTAATAAAAATGTACAACCAAAATAAAATTTATAAGAACCAATAGGATTCAAGATGATGATGTCAACCATGGGGGATGATTCACCATTTTTGGAGGAAAAAAGTAAAAGGATTAAAAATAATAAAATAATAAAACTAATTTTTCAACTCATATTTTTGAACTTATCTCCCTAATTTTTTAATTAAATTTCAAGCGGGAGTACTCGTTGGATGGAAAATTTAATTCCTCATCCAAGGAGTACTCATGTTTCATACTTTTGATGGACCCTCCTACACGAAAAAATGTGATTGCAATCTCGTTATTTGTGTATTTCACATTTTTTGTGTAGAAGGGTCCATTGAAAGTATGCAACATAGGTACTCCTTGGATGAGGAATCAAATTTTGCATCCAAAGAGTGTTCCTGCTCAAAATTCGAGTAAACCCATAGGGAGATAAGTTGAAAATACGAGTTGAAAAATAGTTTTTTCTTTTTTTTCCCTCTAAAATTTGATGATGTATTGTAATCTTATTTTATTATTTCATTTATTATTTTATAATTTCCTTAGGAGGCCCATTTTAGACTTAAAAAATCCCCTAATGATTCATCATCTTGGCAAGTTTACTGAATGAATGGATAAAGCAATGGGTAATGTATGACACCATTGTTTAACATGACCTTCGAATGTGAGGGTGAGTAATCTACCCATGATGTCTTCAGAACATATTTTGTGATTGTGAGAAAGCAAAGATGGATAGCTTGAAACATATGTTCACAAAAATTTGATTCACCCTCACCATCGAACTTAAGTTCAGACAAGTCATGAATAACTTCTACAGGGATGGTACAACTAAGCTCTTTAGAAAAACATCACGGGATTATGATTTCAGGAAGAGCCATTTTAAATAAGAGATTCAAACCAAACTCTATGGGCATTGCCTGTCGTTTGGCCCCCCTTCTAGTGCCATTTTGTTGACAGTGTTGTAAATTTGTAAACCAAGGGTATCTCCTCGATATGAAGTCCCAATTAGACCTCACACCATTTGGTGTAGGAGTCCCATCCGGTATAAAGGTTTGGTTTCCAAATCCTCAAATATCTACCTTGGCTCTCGCTATCAGCACGGGAGAGTGATGCAATGGTATCTTTGAACAATAAGGTAAGTGTGTTTGGTGAGTGTTAAACACAACTATGTCAAGGTTCTCTTACTTTAAAAGGGGGGAGAAAAAGTGAGCCTCTAAGTGAGAGGTAATAGTACCACCTAGGAAGAGACACATGTGAACTGGGAAGGCCTGTCTAGTATCCAGTGAAATAGTCCATAGCGGATGCAGCAGTCATTAAAACCAAATCCGTCCACTATCGAGTGGAATAGTCCACAAACAGATGTGACATTCATTATAACTAATAAGCGAGAAATGTATGTCTAGTATTTAGTGGAGTAGTTCACAAGGATGAGACAACAATGATAACCAATAGAACACATTCTCAACAAGGTAAACACTAAAACAACTAAAATAGTTCAAGCATCTTAGTACATGTGAAACACACATGAATTACAAATGCTCAAAGAATAATCTCACAAACATCCATAAGTCATGCATGGAAATGTGTTGGCCTCACAAGCTTTTGTATTAAGAAAAAGTTCCAAGACACATATTTACATCATTCATCACTAGCCCCAGTAGCGGGACATTGGAGCCACTCCTCACTGCTCAAATAACTGACCAAAAATCTCTATGCTTTGTGGGTGGATCAAGGTGAAAATTCCTTTTCTCATGCAATAAGGCAGGTATATATAACCAAGGGGTGATGCTGGACCCTGGTAACACTTCGACTACCCTCATGACTGTTCAACTTCCTATGACTTTTCAACTGACATGACTCTTCATATTCATGTGTGTCCATTAGACTTCCACTTTAAATTAAATTTGATTTACAATAGACATGGCTCATAATAGTGATGTGGCCTTTAACAACTCATGAAATGATTTGACATGACACTACTAATATGGACTAGCTTGCTGAGGTGGGAATGTCAAGCTGATGTTTCTGCTGAGTGATAGATGTGTTCTTGGATGCATTTTTTTTCTCCTCCGCGTAGCTTGATGATGTAGGGTTTTCAACAATCTTTGGTCTTGAGAGGTGGTCGCATGAATGTGTTCCATTTTCTTGTACTTGATAAGCTTCTTTGTTTGTCCAGTTGTAAGTGAGCCTTCTAGCATGTTCGCTCCTTCTCCTTCTCAATCGTCTCACCATGATCTAATAGTCTACCTATTCCTACAATTTACTCACGACTGGACGACATTTAATCCAAAAAATCCCTAGTCTAAGACGATGTACTTTTATCGATGGACTAAGCCTGGGAGAGGTGACGGGATGGGAAAGAGGGCCCAATAACTGCACATTGTGTAGTTTCAGGTGACAGGGAGGGGGACTAATCACTAAGACTACACAAAGTGCAACTCAAGCTTGACTAAGGAACTCCTGAGAAAAATCTTCACTGTTGGGAAAAATTTCTTAGAGGCCACTGGGAAACAAGATTGCGCAGTTGAGACCATTAGTGGCTACTGCAGGATGGGACCCTGGGAGGTAGGTCTACATAGTTTTTAGAGGAAAGGCAAGACTGCACAAGTGAGGGGCCTGGGAGGACAGATGTGCAGTTCTTGAGATCAGTGAGTCCCGACTAAGGGAGGACACTGGGGAGACACTTTTGTGGAGTTCTGGGAGGAAAGGAAGGCATGTTTCTCTAAGCATTGTGGGGTTCTATTAGGTAGGGAGGAAACTTGATGACTAATCTTGTGAAATGTGTAGTTCAGGTCAGGCTAAGAGAAGCTACTGCACAATTCTGGGGATGAAGGAAGTTTGATCAACTCTGGAATTGCGTAGTACAACTTCCCTGGGGGATAGTGACTGTGAACTGCACAATTCCAGGCATCAGGGTTGCATCACTAAGGGCTAAGACTATGTAGTGTGCAATTTAGTTGGGGTTTGGTGAAAGTGAGATGCCTGGTCAGGAGGATTATCAAAAAAAGGGCCAAGTGTGGGAGAGAGGTGAATTTGTGAGGAACTTGAAATTGTGGTCACACACTTAACATACTTCGATGTTATGACAACATAGATCACCGAAACAACAATACAAAACATTACCTTCTCTGAGACTATGTAGAACAAAAAGTGACAAGTGCGACACTTGAGATAGAATTTAGGACAATCATGATGACACTTGTTCGACAATGCTTAAAAATTTGTGTATGAGTGTGACCGATTCTTACATGGCTAGGAAAAATCAAATACACAAAGAAAAACCTTTAAGATCACCAAAAAATGCTCGCAAACATGACATAGCAATCAAACATGCCAAAATATGACAATTGATCCAACAAGCAAAAGGGAGCAAGACACTTAGAGGAAACACATGGAATGAATTTTAGTGCTTGTAACCATGCATGTCATTGAAGACATAATTATATGACAATGATAAGTCGTCCTTCATGCTACACTAAGAGGTGTATTTCAAAAATATGTGTTTTTCTTTCCATACCTACCATCCAAAAGGTTATGCATGAGATGGAGTCTTCATGCGGTCTTGATCTTCTATCATACCCTGGGTTCCTTGGTTTCCTTATCTTTTCTCCTCAGATCCTTGAGACTCAACTAGCATGTCATCCTTATCAGTGGCCACTAAGAGACAAAATTGTGCAGTTTAAGTGGGAAGTGAATGTTGCGAGATAAGGCCCTAGGAGGACACATCTACGTAGTTTTAGGAGGCAAGGCGGATTAGGCAACTAAGATGCTTGAGGGACAAAATTGTGCAAATTCTGGAGACGGTGGATTCTGGCTGAGGGAAGGACACAGGAGGAAGCCACTATGCATTTTTGGATGCCGAGGGAGTTTTGGCTTTCTACGCATTGCACAATTCTAGTAGGCAAGGGAGAATATTGAGGCTTGCAGATGTGAAGTGCGCAATTTAATAAAGCTGGATGAGGCTAGGTTGTAAGGGAAAATCTGAATTTTGGCTAAGTATGGGATCAATGGAACCGATATGAATAGTGATAGAACTTTGACTATGATCAAAAAATTGAACACTTAGTGATACAACATAGACTATCCATAACATATAAAAATATACTTCACTTAATGCAACAACCTTTGTGGCAGATTACGACAAGTGCAAATCTGATGATAGACTTTGGGAAGATAAAGGTGACACTTATGCAAGAGTGTGTGAAATGAGTACAAAAAATGTCTATGGAATGAGAACAACTCATTCTCACAAAGATTTCCCCTTGAAGAAAAAAAAACTTCCCTTTTCATAACAAGTGATAATCCCCATTCCCAAAGATAACATATACTATATAAAGATAAAAACGTGAATGGATATTAATATTTACGAAGGGAGATTGAAATCATGAGCTTACCAATAAGTTACTAAGGAATGACCGATCATAGGATCAACAGTAGGCTTAGAAATTGGAGAGCAGGAAATTTTTTTGGAGGGTGTTGCAACCGCTACAACAAAACATTTGGATCATCCATAGAATTTAAGTACAACAAGATGCAACAACTACATATTGTTCCTCAATAATAGATAAAGTGTTAGATCTTTGTTTCTTACTAAATCAAGAAACTAAGTAAGGTCCCAAATAAAATGCTCCTCCACTAGTACTTTTGCGGTCATCAACATTACCTACCCAATCTGCATTTATGTAAGCATGAAGTGCAAAATTTGCGGTTTTGGGATACCATAGACCAAAATCTTGAGTGCCTTGCAAATACTTGAATATTATCTTAATTTCTTGGAGACAAGTTTCCTTATGATTTTCTTGAAATTTTCCAACTATACCAACTATATGCATGATGTTTGGTCTTGTACCTATAAGATAGAGAAAGCTTACAATCATAGATTTCATCCTCTTAGTATTGGTGTGCATATAGGCTTGCAATCTTCCATATCATATTTCTTCAAAATATGTTTGAGATACTTGGTTTGAAATAGAAAGATATCATTTCTGGTTTGCTAAAGTTGAAGACCAAGAAAGTATGTTAATTCACCAAGTAGAGACATTTCAAATTCTTGTTGAATAATTGAAGCAAATCCTTGACTCATAGATTCTACATTGCTTTCAAATATGATGTCATTTACATAAACTACCATTATCAAAAATTTGTCTTTATCAAATTTGATATATAAATTTCTATCTACAATCCCCTTTTTGAATCCTTGTTTTTGAAGGTATCTATCAAGATGATAGTACCATGCATGAGGAGTTTGTTTAAACCCACAAAATGCCTTGTTAAGCTTACACACCGGATTTTTATCATTGCCAAGAATGAATCCTTTAGGTTGTTCAATATAAACTTATTCTTCTAGATCCCCATTTAAAAATGTAGATTTAACATCTGTTTGATATACCTTAAAGTTATGAAAGTTGGAAAATGCAAGAAACATTCTTGTGGCTTCAAGTCTAGCTACGGGTGCAATTGTCTCTTCAAAGTATACCCCTTCCTATTGAGCATAGCCTTTGCATTCAAAGTATTTCTTTGTTTCAACTTTATTCTACATTTTCATTTAGTTTGTTCTTGAACACCCACTTTGTCCTAATTACATTTTTATCATGAGGCCTTGGTACTAATTCCCATGTATGGTTATTTTCTATTTGATCAAGTTATTTATGCATTGTCTTAACCCAACATTCATATTTGCTTGCTTGATTCACACTTTGAGGTTCAATTGTGGATAGTAAGGCTAAGTGACTAGAAGTTCCAACAAGATTTCTCCTACTTTGTATTCCTGATTCCTTTTCACCTAGAATTTGAGATTCAAGATGAATTTTTTGAACATATCTTGATGGTGCCATTTTTTATATATCTGTATTTTCATTTCCTTCTACCGATGCTTCTATATCTCTTTCTCCTATAACCTTTTGTATTGTAATAGGGAGAGGTTCATCATCTGCTTATGATTCCCTTTTGGTACCTATGGATGCTTCATCAATCACAACATCTATGCATTCAACAATATTTTGAAGCTTTTTATTGTAACATTTTTATCCTTTGCTTCTAGAAGAGTATCCAAGGAGGATTCCTTCATTAGACCTAGATTCAAACTTTCCAAGCATATAATCTTTTTTCTTTATTAAACATTTGCTTCCAAAAATTCTAAATTGTTTGACAGTTTCATGCTTACCAAACCAGAGTTCATATGGATTTTTATCACTGTTTACTTGAACATGAGCTTTGTTAAGAATATGCATGATTGAATGTGTTTCTTCTCCTCAGAAGGTGTGAGCTGTTCCTGACTCATCAAGCATAAGATGTGCCATTTGTTGAACTGTCCTATTCATTCTTTCTACCAGTGCATTTTGTTGAGGAATTTTGGCTATGGAAAACTATCTTTTGATGTCATGCTATTCACAAAAATTGAAAAACTCGTATGATATAAAATCTCCTCTATTAGGTCTAATACATTTGATTTTTAGATCTAATTCATTTTCTACCAAAGCCTTGAATATTTTAAACTTATCAAATGCCTCATCTTCGTATTTTAGTCAACAGTAAATAATATGCAGTATTCTTCACCACAAGGAGTCTTCTTTCTCACAAGACCACATAAACTAGTGCGAACAAGTTCAAGGGGTTTACTTGAAGTACCTTCTTTAGCTTTCAACTGAACTTTGGATTGCTTACCAAATTGACATGATTTACAGAGGCTATTTTTAGGTGGAGATATGTTTGGCAAGTTATGAACTACTCCCATCCTACTTGATTTGTATAATAGAGAAAAGCTAAGGTGTCCTAACCTTTTGTGCCAAAGCTAGCTTTCTTGAGATTTTCTCAAATAACAGTGCTCTTGGCCGCCTTCTAAGACATAGACATTGCATGGAGTTATCGTTCCCTTTATACGATCTTACCTGTATCCAAATTTCATACCATGAAATTCCTTGATCTAAAAATAACTTCATTCCCTTGATCACACATTTGACTAACACTTAACAAGTTATGTCTTGACCCATAAAAAAAATAATACATTTCCAGCTTTGATCTTTTTCTTTAAAAATACAGTTCCTTTCCCTTTGATAGAAGCAGATGAGTTATTACCAAAAGTCACATTCTTTTTTTTCTTTATTTCATTAAAAGAAACAAACTTATCTTTGTCACCTGTCATATGCTTTGAACATACATTGTCAATGTACCATGGATTTTCTTGGTCTCCTGCATACAATGCTAGACCACAATTTTTAGAGGCAATAATTTTCTTTTTCCATATGTTGGGTGGTATTGTCTTATGTTCATGATGGTAAGATAACTTTATCCTGCTTTTGCATTTATTTTCGTCATGACCAAAGTTATTACAAATAGAACATTGCATTTAATTCTAAAGAGGTGAGAAAACATTATATGATGATTCCTTAGAGAAAATTTTAAACTAAAAGTGCCCATGAAATTTTCACGTACATAATACGTAAACCAATCAAAATGCTTTAAATTCAAGAAGAGGTACACGTAACTATTTGGAGGGAAAATAAAAAAAATTACTTTTTTTTTGTATTTTTGGCTTATCTCCTTCTAGGTTTACTCAAATTTCAAGTGTAGACACTCGTTGGATGTGGAATTAAATTTTTCATCCAACGAGTACCCATTATGCATACTTTTGAGAATACCTACATTGATAAAAATCGAAGATACGTTAAAAAATGTGTTGAACCCATTTTTTAATGTATCTTCAACTTTATCAATGTGAGTCTTCTCAAAAGTATGCATAATGAGTACTCATTGGATGCATAATTTAATTCTGCATCCAATGTGTGTCTACACTTGTAATTTGAATAAACCTATGAGGAGATAAGCCAAAACTACAATAAAAAAAGTAGTTTTCATCTTTTCTCTTCAAAATTCATCTCTTATTTTATTATTTTCTTATTTTTCCTTAGGAGGCAAATTTTAGGCTGAAATTTTCTTTAATGTCTTTGCCTCGATCTCATTATGTTGTTTTCTTGCTTCTCTATTCATAATTATTTTATAAGAAACATAATGAACTGCTTTGTGAAAAAAATTGTAACAAGTGAAGCATTGATCATTTCAGTAAGAATACCTGAGAGTGTAATACCTTCTTGAGTAGCTTGCCTTTTTTCATGGTAAGGTTGTTTTGCATGAGAAAGGTTTGATTCGTCATTCTTTTGCTAAGGTCTATGATTCTGATGACTGCTTCCTTTTAACATATTGACATAGCTTCCTCTACCTATTTAAGAAGGTTTCATAGTTTTTTATCTTTCCCCATTTGGGTTGTATCCAATACCTGCATTGATTAGAGGAGAGTATTTCACTTTAATTATTTCTTCTAAAGTCTCAGATCCTTTAGAAAATTTAAGATTTCGGGCCTTAGTTTTCTCAAGTTCCTTTCTTAGACCCTCAATTTCAAGTTCTAAGTTTTCAAAGTGCCTTTGCTTTTATAGAAATTGTTTCTTCAAAGATTCTTGAGCTAATTTAGCTTCCTCTTGACAAATTTTTAGCTCATTTATTTCTTCAACAAGAGTGTTTTCCTTAAACATATTGATTTCCTTTTCTTGATTCTTGTTTATATCCTCGAGTCTATAAATTTCTTCCAGAACATCCATAAAAACATCATCAGATTCATCTACAAATTGTTCTTCAAATTCCATAAGTAATAGATAATCCTGACCTGATTCATCATCCTCATTATTGGAAGAACATTCACTAGCTTCATGAGTATACAAACGTTTCTTGGTATCCAAATTTCTTTTAACATTCCTATTTGGAACATTCTTCCCTTTCTCATTATTTTTATTATAAGGACATTTAACGGCATGGTGACCTATTCTTCCATAGAAAAAACATTTAAAAGGAAGTTAACCTTTAAATCTATCGGTTCCTACTTGGAGTTTCTTCACAAAATTCGCTTCTTCTTCCTTTGAAATGTAACCTGTTTCCATAGGCTCTTCCTTTTCTCTCCCTTTGTTTGTAGCTTTGTGTTAGGGTCCGACCCTAAACCCTTTATTTATGTAATAAGCCCAATGGGCTGAGTTAGAGTCATAGTTAGTTAGAGAGTCAATAAATCTCGTATTAATAATTTTAACTGGTTGACCCACATTAGAGAAAAGGGACCATAATTAGTTGTAAACAAGCCATAGTTAATAAATAAAGTGGTTAACCCATGCTATGCAAGGGACCACTAGTAGTTAAGGTGTTGGATGTCATTTAGCTATAAATATTCTTAGTTAGTAAGTGAAACATCATTGCGTCTTATTTTAATCGAGATCTGCTCTACTAGAGGTTGCTCCCTCAAAGAGGCAAGTGAACATTCAATCTATTTCTAAATAATAAAATACTCCGCAGTTTTTCTCATTTCATGCGATAATTCTATTTTCTGGGATATATTTCTTCATATTTATGGTATTATGGATTTCTCGTAGGTCAAGAGAATAACAAGTGGTATCAGAAACTTTCCAGGGCCAGTTGTACCTCCAATTTTCAAATATTTGTTTTCAGACTAGAGACATGTTCCAGCGCCTTTAAACCACATGATCTGCCGTTGAGGGCATAAACTTGTGGATTTGGGGAGGCATGCACGTAGGAAATACAAGAGGTGGTCATGCTTGTTGGACTCCCTTGTAACCCCTGTGGGTACCCCTTCGAGTAGTAGTGCATTAGACATAACCATGCACGAATTGTGATTCCATGTAACCTCGGGTATAGCGAAAGACCCCTAGGATCACGTGAAACCTAATCTTAGATAAACCTTTGTCCGTCTTTCTGCTACATTACACTGAGAACAACACTTAGGGAGATTAGTCGCACGTAGAATAAGGTAGTCAGGTAGTACGACTAAGGGTACAATTGATCCTCCTTAGTTAGTGCCTTGAAAGATTGGGCTGAGTATTATTCTTGGACCCCTGTGTATATTGTGATTTGTAGCACCTGACACTCTTTTGTGACCATAGTTCCCTTGACTATATGAAGATCGCCCTCTACCTTATCTTCCAGATCTAATCCAATAGTTGGGGTTCTGCCACCGCTGTACAACTCATATTCAATAGTTGGGGTTGTCACAATGCAGATCAAGTTATTTGTGTAGTGAGGGTTTTGGGTGCCATAGTCCAGATCAGATTGTTGCGGCACATCTGATAGGACCAAGACCTTGGGGTGTCCATTATGATAGTCCAGGCCCGATTTTGGAAGGACATTATGTAGTAGGAAGATTTTTGGAATTCAACCACTGTAGTATTGATTAACGAGGAGTAAAACTCCTTTCAGAATTTGAGAGTATCCTTGGATGCTTGCAAGAGACTTAGCCCATAAGATTCAGGTTGACGAGCTTGTTGTAGCGGTACCATTCACTTGTAAGCCCCAATTTTCTGGTGGTCCTAAATTTTTTTTTTTTTTTTTTTTTTTTTCGACATGACATCAAGTGGCCCCCGCCATTAGATTCTCAAGCTTGCCTTATTTCCAAGAAGACTACTCTTAAGTAATTGACTAGGGTTGGTGTATGTTTGGTATTAGATCTCAAGTTATGGATAATGAGAGGATTGACCACCTTAAAAAAAAGTTCGAGGAGTTCCAGGGCCATCTGGACAATATTAACAAAAAACTCTCACGACTAACATAACTTATATAAAAGTCTAATTGGGAGGAGCCTAGTGTTGACACACACATAAAAGGATAATCTATCCATCACATTCACTTCCATGGAAATCACCACCATGCCAACCACCAGATACTCAATATGGACATGTACAAATTTGATGGCTCTAATCCTGTAGTATGGGTAGCACAAATGGAACAATATTTCTCCCTTAATGATATATATGAAGATCAAACTAAAGTACATGTGGGAGCCCTTTACTTGGACCAAGAGAGATGGAAATGGTCGCAGTGGCATCATAAATATTATCTAGGGAGAGTAACTTGGCACATGTTATCAAAAGCCATATGTGATTGCTTTGACTGGGAATCTATTTTTTTGGTCATTTCACTAAGCTCCAACAAATAGGAACAATAAAGGACTACATTACATCCTTTGAGAAATTGGCCATTAGAACTAACAGTCTAGGAGATGAATTCTACATGGAGTGTTTCATCAGTGGCCTAAAAGAATCCATCCAAGCCCATGTCTAGATGCACCACCCAACTTCTTGTTTGGACACCTGCAAAAAGGAATTATATGTGGAAATCACCTTAATTTCCTAGTCCAATCATCCAAATTTCATCGCCAAGGCGTGTCCCACCCAGGATCAGAGCTCTACCCAAACACTTAAGGTTAAAGATATGTCACTAGCACAAATGGCCGAAAGAAGAAAATAAGGACTGTGCTACTACTTTGATGACAAGTACTCCCTTGGACAAAAATGAAATGAACCAAAATTATTTCAAATTGATTCTATTGATAACATCTCACTTGAGGAAGCTCCATCCCTTGAGGTGCCTGAGGGCGAAGATGGTGAAACGCAATCTGACAATGATCTCATTGCTACACTGGATGATCCAGTTATCTCAATACATGCATTGGTTAGCATTTCTTCACCTCAAATCTCAAAACTTGAGGCTTTAATAAACATCCACCAATAATGGTATTGATTGATAGTGGCAACACTCATAACTTTATCCATCGAAAGTTGTTCATTTCTTTGTGTAGGTAGTATCTAATTTCCAAGTCCTTATCGCTGATGGGGGCGCCATGAAATGTCAAGGCCACTATGAAAATATTAAGCTTCATATGGGAGACTAGAACCTAAAGACCCACATGTTTTCTATTGAAATGGCTGGTTGCGACATTATCTTGGGTGCTAAACGGCTTCACACACTGGGCCCTATCACAATGGATTCCCAGGAGTTATATATGAGCTTTAAGAAGAATGAACACATTCATACATTACAAGGACTCGAGATAGGTGCTCCTACTATCATTAGCTCACATAAAAGGAGAATATTTTAAAAAAGGGCCATCATGGAGCCTTTGCCCAATTTAATGCCATCCAAGCCATTGAATCCACTACTCCTCATATTCATCCACAGATGCAATAGGTTTTAGATCACCACCAGTGGGTATTTGAAAAACCTAAATAGATTCCACCCTCTAGGGGTGAACATGATCATAACATCCCTTTGTTCCCATAGGCCTAACCACCTAATGTCCACCCATATTGATATCCTTTTTCCAAAAATAAAGAGATTGAAAAAATCATCAAGGAACTCCTCAAAGTCGGTGTTATTTGTACCAACATTAGTCCTATTCATCTCCAATGGTTATGGTTCTAAAGAAAGATGGAGAATGGCACATTTTTTTGGACATTCAGGCCCTCAAAAGGCTCACTATCAAGGAAAAATTTCCTATTTTGGTTGTTGATGATATTCTTCATGAACTACATAGTGCTCAATTATTTACCAAGCTAGATCTCTGCTCGAGCTATCACCAAATACGTGTGAAGGAAGTAGACATTCCCAAGACTACCTTCCGAACTTATGAAGGCCATTATGAATTCCTAGTCATGCCATTTGGTCTCTGTAATACTCCATCTACTTTTCAAAGCTTCATGAACCACCTTTTGAAACCATATCTTGAAATTTTTTCTTGGTCTTCTTTGATGACATTCTCGTTTACAACCTAACATGGAAAAAACATCTTCAACATGTAGACTTGATATTGCAAATGCTCCAAGATCATAAATTATTTGTCAAATTATCCAAGTGCTCTTTTGGCATGGAAGAAGTCGAGTATTTAGGACACATTGTGTATCGTGAAGGAGTGAGGGTTAACCCGAAAAATAATTAGGCAATGCAAGATTGGCCCTAACAAAAAACCTTGAAAAGTTTGAGGGTATTCTTGGGTCTCACTGGATACTATTGTAAATTTGTCCACAATTATGGTAGCATTGCTAGACTCCTCACTAATCTTCTCAAGAAAAAATCATTTCTCTAGACAGATGCAACACAACAAGCCTTCTTGGCTCTCAAGTAGGCCATGTGCTCCACTCTCATATTGGCCCTACCAGAATTCACCAAATATTTTGTGGTTGAATGTGATTCTCTCGGTAATGGTATTGGCACTATATTAATACAGGAAGGTAGACCATTGGATTTCACCATCCAACAACTCAATGGAAAAAATTTGGGTCAATCTATCTATGAGAAAGAAATGATGGCCATCTAACATGCAGTAAAAACCTGGAAGTCATACTTGTTGGGGTGACGTTTTCAAATCTGTACAGACCATCAAAGCCTACAATATTTTCTAGAGCAACATCTATCATCGCCACATCAAAATAAATGGCTTGCAAAAATGCTGGGATATGATTATGAGATAATTTACAAGAAAGGGTGTGACAATGTAGTAGCTGATGCTTTATCATGCCAATTTTAGGATGAGACACCCTACTATCAATCTCTTTTCCCGTACTAGATTGGATTGAAGAGGACCACAAGGAATGGTTCTCCCACCCCTCCCTTGCTTAACTTATTAATAACTTGAGAGAAGATCCTAATTCCTTAACCGACTACTCTTGGAAGGATGATATTATTCACTACGAGGATTGAGTAGTTATATCACCGGAATCCACACTCAAAACCCTCATTTTGGACGAGTTGCACTCACCTCCAATTGCAGGACATTAAAGCTTTCAGAAGAATTATGCTTGCGCATGTCGTTCTTTCTTTTGGACTGGCATGAAAAACAACATTCTTACTTTTTTAGCTGAATGTGATGTGTATCAATGAAACAAAGGGGAAACAATCAAGCTACTAGGAACCTTATAGCCATTTTCACTCCCTACCTTTGTCTCGATTGAAATTTCCATGGATTTCATCATTGATCTCCCAAATTCTAGAAACAAATCAATCATCATGGTGGTTGTGGATACACTTTCTAAATATGCTCATTTTTGCGCTCTACCACACCCATTTACCCCCACTTTGGTGGCTCAAGTTTTCTTAGAATAGGTCTTCAAATTGCATGGCACGCCTACTTCCATTTTCTATGATTGTGACTCCACTTTCACCAACAAATTCCGGCAAGAACTTTTCAAGCTACAAGGCACACAATCTCACTAAGTACCGCCTATCATCCCCAAACCGATGGTCAAACACAAGCAGTAAACAAATGTTTGGAGACATATCTAAGGTGCTTCACTTCAAAAAAGCAGCTTCAATGGGTATAATGGCTACCTTTAGCTGAATGGTGGTATAATACTAATTATCATGAAGGCACCAAGATGACTCCATATGAGGCATTTTATGGAAAACTACCACCTTCACGTATTTCCTATACCCCTGGATGTTCTAAAGTACCGGAAGTTGATCAACTTCTACAGAACCATGCCACCATGATATCTCATCTCAAAGATAATCTACATCAACCATATAAGCAAACATATCTTAAAGAAAAGGGCTACTAGAAACTAGCACCAAAATTCTATGGACCTTATCAAATACCTCAACGACTGGCCTTGCCACCTACCTTAGAAATCCATCTGGTCTTCCATGTATCATGCCTCAAGAAAGTGATGGGGAACAATTGTAAAGTTCAAACAAGTCTACCTGAATTGGATGAGGAAGGCTCACTTTGGCCCTAACTAGAACATGCCCTCGATACTTTTGAAAGAAATATCCACTACCACACGATCAAGGAAGTCCTCACCAAGTGGAATGACACCTCTCCAAAATATGTGACTTGGGAACCAACCACTATTCTTCGACAGTTTCTGTAGGTTTAGCCTTGAGGACAAGGCTGCTTTTGATGGGGGAGGGCATGTTAGGGTCCAACCATAACCCCTTTATTTATGTAATAAGCCCAATGGATGAGTCAAAGTCATAGTTAGTTAGAGAGTCAATATAGCCTATATTAATAATTGTAAGTAGTTGACCCGCATTAGAGAAAAGGGACCACAGTTAGGTTTAAACATGACATAGTTAATAAATAAAGTGGGTAACTCATGTTATGCAATGGATCACTAGTAGTTATGGTGTTGGATGTCATTTACCTACAAATAGTCTTAGTTAGTAAGGGAAACATCATCGAGTCTTATTGTAATCGAGATCTGCTCTACTGGAGGTTGCCCCCTCAAAGAGGTAAGTTAACATTGAATCTATTTTTGAATAATAAAATACTTTGCATTTTTTCTCATTTCATGTGATAATTCTGTGTTCTGGGCTATATTTCTTCGCATTTATGGTATTTTGGATTTCTCGCAGGTTAAGAAAATAACACTTTGAATGTTGATTCTCTAATATTTGATGGACCCCATTTTCCCATCTCATAAGATGTTAGAATCCCATGGAGCTGTTCAATAGTGAGATTCTTCAAATCCTACATTTATTCAATAATAGAGACTTTGGAATTAAACTTTGAGGTTAGAGATCTTAAAATTTTCTCAACAACAATAGAGTCGTTTATTTGTCACCAAATTTTTTCATTGAGATAACGATATCATCTATGCTAAGGAAAAACCTTGCAATACTTTCATCATCATGCATTACGAGAGCCCTATATTGAATTCTAAACATTTTAATTTTAGTGCTTTTTACCTTAGTGTCACCTTCATAGCTTTGAACAATCTTGTCACATATAGCTTTGTGGTATTGAGCTGCATGACCTTCACAAATTCAGATTCATCTAAGCTTTTGAAGATATCATTGATTGCCTTCATAGTGGTATCATGTTGTTTCTTACCTGAATCATCTGTGGGAATGGAGGTTTGGTATTCATATCCACCTTCAACAATGGCCCATACATCAAATCTAGGTGCATGCAAGTATGCTCTCATTCAAACTTTCCAAAATACAGAGTTAGTTCCATAAAACAAAGGTGTCTTAATAAAAATTCTCTTTTTTGACTACTCATCTTGATGGATCTCCCTTTAAGAGATTAAGCTTCTTTTGAGGGACCTACTCTGATACCAATTGTTAGGAAAAATACTAAGAGGGAGGGGGGGGTAGGTGAATTGATATTTTAAAATCAATTAAACTTTTCAATTCTTATTCTGAATTTTGTGCTCTACTGTTAGTTATGAAGCCCACGTACGCATACTCCTTTAGTGAATACAAACAACATATACCCAGTTTACTTATTTAGTCATTAATTCCATTAATGAATTAACTTAACCATTGTATTATTAATTCATTTTCTATCCAAAATGCAATAAGGAAAATATAAATCAGAACAACAAAAGGAATCACACATAGAACACCAGGATTTTTAGGTGGAGACCTTGTGGGAGACAACCACAGTTGTTGTTGTCTCTGTTTTATTTCTTAGTATATAAAGAAAATATTCATTATATTTTTGCAGTGATGTAGACTCTTACTAGTACGGTGAATTAGTATTTTTAACTCAATTAAACTTTTCAATTCTTATTCTAAATTCTATGCTCTACTATTAGTTATGCAACCCATGCATGTATGCTCCTTTAGTGAATGCAAAAGCAGTTTACTTATTCATTCATTAATTTCATCAATGAATTAACTTAACCATTGCCTTTTTCATTCGTTTACTATCCAAAATGCAATAAGGAAAATATAAATTATGACATATAAAAATCGCACAAAGAAAACCAAGATTTTTAGGTGGAAACCCAATGTGGGACAAAACCACCACTATTGCTATCTCTGTTTTCTTTGTTATTATATAAATAAAATATTCATTATATTTTTGTACTGATGTAGACTCTTACTAGTACGTAGGAACCCACTTGTAGGAAGCTACAACCTCCACTTGTTCTCCAACACCCACTAGAAGGGAGCCACAAGCCCCTAAAATCGTTTACCGACTTCTACCAAAAGGGAAATCCTACCCCCTTTCTGAAGGATGCAATCCTTAACTCCTTGTAGACCACTTTTTAGAATGTTTAAAACTATATCCACCTGTTAGACAATCATTAACGAACATGTAGGCCATATTTCATCATATTTTCAAATAGAGCCTAATCAACAATAAATCCAAATAGACATAACAAACTAAAATAACGATTCTTAGTCACTAAGGCAATGTAGATCAATTGAATTTATGAATTAGACCAACGAATGTAGAACCCGACTAAAACAAAAAAGTATTATAATATGTATGCAACTGTACTGAATAAAAATAATGTACGTACACGCTTTCTCTGAATAACACTTGTGTACAAATCTTAAACTACTGAAAGTTGATCATGAATAATTGTAATACTGAATCAATCATTGGACCATACATAGATAAATCACAAATTGCTAAACCAATCACAGATACCCACACTGTAGCATTATTACCAATCAATCAACCCAATCACCACTGTCAGACACAGATCATCAAGATAGAGACATCATTGATAAACATCAAAATATAGAGTAGAACTCTTAAAGTATCATCATTAAGGTGCACTACAAACCCTAACATATATAAGTGACTTCGATAGAAAAAATTAGAGTATGTATGCAAATACCATGCATGGCACCTGCGTATATATTTCAGTCTACAGAGTAAATTATTGTAGAATTTGTACACTACTGTACTGAACCTTATTTGCGTATGCACACGACTAACTAGAAGTAATACTACATATAAATGTTGAGTTACTGAATCAAACTTTTGCTGCAATTCTCAAAATATGTTAAACCCAGATCTTGACATGCACCACTATATTTATATCAAACCATCATCATAACAAAAACTCTAACATTACAATCATAAATAGATCAAACAAGTATTTTCATAAGTCTTCACAACACTTTCAGATCTATCAGATTTGAACCATCTCCTTGCTACTTAGTGTACACCTATTCCAAATCAAATCACACATAGATCATTTACTTTTTTCACCTAACACCTTGATCTCCATATCCTTATATAGTTTTAGTCTTAGCCAATATCTTAGGTAAATCCCTTGGTAATGCTATTAGTCTTCTTTCACTGGATCAAATAGCCATTTTCACTCCAATTACTATGGGCCAATACCATGGTAATGACCCCTGGTATCGAAAATTCCATGGTTAAGATTCTATACACAACTTTTATTCACAGGACTTGCGTATGTATGTGACTCTTCTTCACATGATTCATGCATACTTTCTAAAACTTCACCTTTAACATCCATCTATCACTGAATTGTCATTTCTCTGTTCATGTCCTCTGTAGTATTTGTACCAAACTGCATGAGATCATATTATCACAATGTTTACATCAAGTACATATTTATCAATCTGGTTTCCATCAAGGACAACACATTAGCCATAATGCCAACAAAATATACTGCATATTCATGTTGAAAATAAACTCAAAATAGTTCAAATATCAGTTTCTTTGTTTGATTCCAAATTTGATAAGAGGATAAGAGTTGATTTACCTAGTTGTTTGGATCAACAAGGGAACTTACTATCTTGGGATTTATATGAAAAAGAACTAGTGGCTTTGAAAAGTAGGGTTTATAATACTTACGAAAAGATTGCAATATTGAAGGGGAGAATTGTGGTAAACTATTTGTGGAGGGATTTCCAACTTCTATGGATGATGAAAACACTATTTATTACAAATCTGAATTATACAAAGCTGTCAAATTTGAAAGTTTCATTCTAGAAGATGATACTGTGTAAAATTATATATCCAATACTTTGGAAGAAATGTGAAGGAATAATTACTCCTATTGAAGTTGAAGTTCAAAAAACGGAACCGTGAACCAATCCTCAAAGTCAATGTTGCACTAGTCATACAAATTCACAAGCATGTGAAACTTTTATTTTGTAATATTTTAAGGACTTTTGTTAAGAGATAGTTAAGTAGTTATTTGATAGTTACTTTGTAACTGGTGTTATGTAATATTTAAAATACATGAGAACCACTGAGAAAGGGTTTGAAGTTTTGGCATTTTTTAGCACTTGTGTAACCATTTCGACTTCCTTCGAGATAATAATAAAAATCACTAGTTTGACTTTAATGTATTGGTATATTGCAATATGTGTTGTTTTTCTTATGTGTATTTCATGATCCTTTTCTTTCTATGAAGCATGTGTATGATAGTAGCAGGTTTATTTGAACAAATTATAGAATTTTCTATGGATCTTTGATAAGTTACAAAAAATACTTGTGGGTTCTGTTTAAAGACACCTTAATAGGCTCTCCACTGCTTCTACACTTCCATACTTAGTCTAAATCACTCATATTTTCATCTTAGGGTTTTTTAAGTTGAATTCTTTTGAAGGCTTAAGTTAAAAAAATCCAGGCTCTTTTACTTTTTCTTTTAAACATATTAATTAAAGCTTGTAATTGCTAATATAAGGCCAATCTAGTATAAAGTTTCATCTCTAAGATCAGGTTCCAATACACAAGAAATACAAAAAATTTGGGCACATTTAAAAAATTTATATTGTAACAAATCTTTTCAAAAATTTCTAAGCAATTTTGTGGATGTCCTGGGCACTAGTTCCATTTAGCCATGAACTATCTCTAGGAGACAACATGTTGTAACAATGCCCTAATGGGTCTCAGTTCTTGGGTATGACAACAATCTCTTTGGGGCTTCTTATATGTGACATGAGAAAATATTATGACAAAGATATGAAGGAGATATGAGCTCTATTGTAAAGATATCATGACATACCTATGATAGAGATATCATGATAGATCTATGACTGTTTTGTTGCATTGTTATTGTTAATGTTCTCTATACATAATTGCTTATAATGATATGGGGTGATTGCCATGTGAAAATGTTGAAAATGTTTTAAAATAGAATTATCTACAACAAATACTTCTAGCCCTAAGAAAATTAACACTGTTAGTACTCTACTGATTAATCGCTAATGATGAATATGCTTGAGTAAATGTTGAAAAATTCACTAAATGATACAATTGTCAAATCTAGTCCATAAAATTAAACATCTATGTGGGGAGAGCCAAAATTATAGGTCACTTATGGATGGTAATGAACCTATTTTCCCTGTTGAAAATATGGATAGGTTTGTAATTTTAGTTTTTTGTTTCTATTTTTCTTTTAAAGTGATCATTGAGTTGATTGGTCTTATCAAATACTCAAAAAGGCTTTGTCCCTCTAATCCTCTTATTTTCTTTTGTTTACCTCTATGATGGTAGTCTTAATTCTTAAATAATTCGAGTCTTTTTTATAACTATCCTCTTCCTAGAGGGTGTTATAGTGACAAGATACATAAGATAAGGAAGGAGATGAGACACTTAGCAGTCAATTGGAAGGCTTGCATAAGGCCATGGTCTACATTAGTACCTAGATGGAATTCCAAATGAAGAAGAAGGGAGATTTGGAAGGGTAAAGAATTCAAGGACCATAGTTATTTAATGAAAGGTACGATGGGAAACATTCCATCGATATGGTGGGTAATAGTCCACCAATCTACTACCCTAGGAGGATGCCATTATCCTATTTTGTTCCAACCATTTTTACAATTAGAATGTACAACATTTTTCATTGGCTACATATGGAAAAAAAGGGTATGTTGCCTCTACTCTATGTTGCAAGAAATGAAAATTGACATATAAACAAAAAAATATCCAATTAAATCATTGATAGCCAATTATTGATACCTTGTTCTACATACAGATAAAAACATTGGTCCACTTTTTGTTTTTTAACATGTCCTTTTCAAAGTGTGTTGGATGGCGACCATATTTGTCTTGTGAAAACATGGCACATGGACTAGTTAAGTTAATTAATATGAAATCATTTACTTTTTTATAGTAAATTAAAAATTTATCATTTTGCATATTAAATATACTTACAAAATTACAAATTAAGGCTTGTAGACCTCTCTATCCATTGTGATGCATGGCACTTCATTTTGCAAGCCTAGCCTCCAAGTCTTATCCTGAAACATATACTAATTGAATTTAACTATGCAAAATTAATATAAAAATTGTTAACAAATTTGATATGAGAAAATTCAAATACTTTGGTTCTCTCCTCACCAAACTTCATTCATCTAACTTCTCATATGTTTTTACAAGTTCTTTCCTTACTTTTAAACTTACATCGATTGGCCTTTTTTTGAGCCTTTGCTTGGGTGAGAGTTTTTTTATCTTATTTGTTTGATTGCACCTAAATATCTTGCAGTTATGAGACATTTGTAGTTTAACCTTTTCCACAGACCAACCTACATCAAATTCAATCTCCATATTGTGAATTACTACTTTTTGTAGGTGCAACAATATCTTTGAAAATGAAAAATGAATATGGTCTTTGAACCATTGAAGGCATGATTCCTTCAACCTATTCACAAAAACTTTCCCAACATATGATATACAGATTTCTCCTGAAACCACATCGTATTCTATTCTTGTATCATAACTACCAATGCAAGATTCATATATTGGCGTGGTGGAAGAAGAAATTTGTGTCCTAGGAGTGGATTGCGCATTGTAATTCTGTGTTTCTTGTTTAAAATTATTTGTGGTTATGATAATGATTTACTCTTTAATATTCTGCTCCATTTAGGAGTGGTTGGGGAATCAATTGATTCCCTTTGAAAGAATTGATGTGTTTGCAATGTTTCAATGGTTTTAGTTGATCATTTTTCGACATATCTAGCAAGCATTTTCAAGTCCACACCATCAAGTCTGTCAAGTGCCTCCATCCTCCATATCGAAGCCAAGGCCTCTTTCTTTTGGCCAGTCTCATGCACCTATATATATTTAATTTTTGAAAAAAAAACTAAATATCAAATATTTATTTTAAAAATTACATATTTATAATTTCACAATGACTTACCTCATCCTGTCCACTTTTTGCTCCCTTCTCTTTGCTTGACATATTGAGGCTAGGCTAGAAAATCCTATCCAAGAAGGTGAGCCAGGGAAAATAACATGTGAGGAAGGCAATCACACTTCATGAAGGGTAGCAATTCAAGTCGAGGTAAGCAATCCAACTATCACATACACATAATCTACCTAAATTAATCAAGGAAAGACATACAGTGCCCTTAGCATCCACACAACCATCACATGATATATATCTTGCATGAAAAAAACAGGTCATTCATATTATAAAATTCAAAGCATAGGATGTATTTGGCATTTCTACATGGTCAACATATACACACAACCCACATAATATAGTTAGGCCAAAACACATAATTCCCTTGGCATCCTCGCATGACCATCACATACACACAATCTATAATTAAAACACAGACACACACACACACACACACACACACATATATTCATTCACAGTGGCCAATCTACATTTGTGAGAGTGATCCATACCTAGACTCATATGTTCATGAAAGTGATCAAGAGGAAGAGCCAGATGTCTTGATACCTGACTATTCTTGGAAGGTTATCTAGGGTTAGATGGATGAGGGACCTGAAGCAATAGAACCTGGGCATCAATCAAAATCCTCTGGGATAAAAGTTTGATTTAAAATCTCAATCAATATGGCTAGAAATGAATGTCCCCACCTATTTGAAATAGCTAGAGCTAGGCATATTAGACTAAGCGAAAGACCCAGGTGGGGGCAGAGGAGCTTATGCTTTTCTTTTTGGGTCCTGGCCTATCAACAATGAAAAAAATTGTGAGAGGAGAAATAAAGAGTCTTATTTCTTTTTGTTCAATAGTTGGTGGGTATTTAATTTCAAAGTTTTTGTCCACGAGAATTTTTAAATTTCTACCCGTTCCGACTTTAGCATTGATGCAAGTCTCATAATGTGATCCTGTTGAGGGACAAAATTTGGTGCAAATGATGCCTAGTCTAGCACAATCAATTTATTTTTTTCCATAAAAACTTAGACATAGAAATCATTTACAAGAATATAACATTATTCTCAAATAAAATCAAAGATTAATCGAATACATTCAGTGGAATAACCATAATTTCAATAATCCACTATATTCACTATAGAGTAATTTAATTAGCTCTAAAATGATTGCATAAAGTAACTTATAAATGAGGAAAGAAACAAAATTGATATACAAACTAGTGATAAAGTGTGTTACATGGGAAAATATGCTAACCTCAATTAATATTTATGTTGTAAGGACAAATTACACTATATTCAAAATATAGTCTACCAATAATTATAATCCTACACTTATTTTTTCATTGTTGATAATTGGATTTGATTGATGTACTAAAAATTATTGTCATTGTGGTGTATTATAGGATCTAGAAGAGGCCATGTACATAGGACGTGGAAGACATAGAATTACTAAATCACAAAGAGGAAAGTGGGCCAAAGAAGATATAACAATGGAATTTGCAGATACAATACAGATAAGAAGACAAAGCAATCTCAACCAAAGGAGGAAGGCCTTTATGAATTCACAAATACTAGAATGTAAAGGGGAGAAAGTGATTTTTTTCCATGAGGCTTTTTAAGTCAAACTTATTGGTTGAAAATGCACAAGGATGATGATTAAATCTGATTCCATGATCAAGGGAAATGTCAAAAATTAGGATAGCCATGTGGGATAATGATGTTAGATATTTTTGTTGTCAAATTTTTGGCTCAATATGTATACCTAGGTCATAAAATTATTTTTTTTCGACTCCAAATTAACATGATATCAATATGTCAAATACATGACTAAAGCAAAGTTTCATGTTGGATATAATATTCTTTGAAATAATATAACTAGTGTATTAAACGTGATTGACTATGTTGTGTATTATAGGAGCCACATGAGGCCATGGCAACAAATTGTGTCATATCAAATGAGGACACAATGGGTGACGTGAGACATTAGGTACTCAAATTCAGACTTAACTTAAGAAAAATTGATATAATGACATTTTGTGATATGTCCATCTTTTTTCATGATATTATTAAAATTTATAGTGTATTATCCAATCTTGACAGAAATTAATGCATGTTGTTGATTATTTTAGGTGGAGATTGGAGCAAATGGAGATACTAAGCCTTCAACTAGCAAAATAAGAAGATATGTACATGGACGTGGACCTAAAACTACTAAATCACATAGAGGATAGTGGTTGGAAGAGGATACGACAATGGATCATGTTGACACAACAAACAATTGCATTGAACAAGAGGTTGGTCAGGACTATAGTACATGGGATGAATACTTTGAGAAAATTGTTGTTTATGGATGCTTGATATGTCATGGAAAGAAACAATTCAAATGAGTGATTGTACAAAGACATTACATAGACGATGAGCTTCCAGTGGGTAGTATGCCTCCCATAATCGATTTATATCCAATTGGAATTGTGTAAGGAATTTTCCATTTTGATATAAATATGTATTCTTCTTTTAAACATTGTTTTACATTAATTATTATTTTTTTCTTAATGATTACTCGCAGGATAAAATTCTTGGTTTAAAGTTTCCTAGAGCACTGAATTCCAGCCTAGAGGGTGATGATCATTTATCTGATGATGCATCCAAAAAAAATATTTTCACATATACCAACTTAGAATATGATGGATTGATGAGAACAAGTAACATAACAAAAACGAGTTTAAAGATGCATAATTTGCTTAAAGACAAGGGGAAAGTGAACTGCATACCCTATGGGAATGAATGTGATGGAGATGATGACTTTCCCTTGAGTTTGAGATCAATTTACAAAGAGACATTTAATCATAGACTCTATTGCACTTGGCTTAGTGATTAATAATTAACTAGAGTGTATGAGGTGTTTCAATTTTGAGGATAAAACTATGTGATATGACCCTCCAATATTCATGGAGTGAATCTAGGCCTCTTTATTGTCCAAAATGTCCATGTGGGAATTAAACATAAAAACAATTCACAACAAACCATTAGGAGATTAATTCCTTATTATGGTTCATCATATTACAGTGGTGAATGGAGAAGGCTAGCAAGATATAAACAACATGTTAGCATATGGTCTAAATTCAAATATCTATACACATCGTCTCCAATTGGAAAGTGGAAAAAAAATGAATAGAGATCATATTACGTATATAGATTGATGAGCCTCATCACTGTGTAATTATATGGGCCTTAATTCACCTCCTAGATTAGTCAAACCAACTATTCTCACAACTTATTGCATACTTTTGATTATATTTTGTTTATGAGACGAGTTAGAGTTGGATATTTTTCTTTGTGGTCTAATGTGCATTTAATGCAGGATTAAAGGATAAAAGCAAGGAATTTTGGCAAAGACCTTGGTAAAATATCGAATGGGACAAGGGAGAGGAATTACAGGAGGTAAATCCTCCTCAATTACTACCCCTCCATTCGAATATTCCTCCATTAGCTCAGAGTGCAAACAACCAAATCATGAGGACTAGAAGGCAGCTAAGCAAGTGAAAGTCAAAGCACTATTTTATCTCAAGTTTGGGAGCCGAGCCTCCCTAATTTTAAGGAAGTCATTGGAGACTTTAGATGTATAAGTAGAGAGGCCTAAGACCTCAGTAGGATTCAGATTTTTGATTGTAAAACTCTACTCTTTTTTCGAGTTGCAAGACTTGTGACAATTTTTTTATGTAATCCATGGTTTTGATAATAAGAATGAGTTTTGTTTTGAGCCAACACTAAGTTAACTCAGAGGGCTGAATCTCTTGGGTTAGGGCCCAACCCTAACAACCAAGGATCCTCTTTATTGTACATGTATGCTAGCATAGATTCATCGTTTAATTGTTCATTTGCTTAAGTAATTGCATTTCCATTACAATAGTGTAGAGTAGATTGGTTGTGTTTTAGTTTTCTTCCATTTGTGCCTTCTTTCAATTAGCAGGTTAGCAAGGAGAAAAATATCACCATAAGGTTGTCAGTAGGTGTCTCAGCCTCACCTCCTCCCTCTAGGACCATGACATGAGGAAGAGACCCTTCATTTACCCCAAAAACATAAATTTCTAGTTCTTGCATGAGCTTTGGAGTTTGTTGTCTTGATTTAGTACTTGGTTCATTTCATTGTCATATTTTTCCATCACTCTCTTTCTGTAATAAGATCTCACTCATATTTTCATTTCCTTCAACACTTTCTTCATGCATAATATGGGAAACTCATTCATGCTTTTCTAGTTTATGAGAATGTATCTTGTTGCATAGTTCTTGGAAGACACACACGTTTTAAGAATTGTAGGTACTTCAGGAGGAGGTTTAGACTTCATCACCAACATCCATCTTTCACCTCATCCACCTCAACCATCTCCTGGTTCACCCTCACCTTCATTATTTTTTTTGTCCTTTTTCATTGAAATTCCCTTAGACACATTGCAATGCTTAAGTGGAAGCTAATAAATCACACATTAATCAGATTATACCCGTGGATTTCCTTACCATCCAATCCAAAACAAACCTAACCAATCACCATCAACCACGTGTTGCATAGCTGACGTATTCATTTCAAAATTTGACTTTAGGCACTCCAAATCTCCACCATCGATCTGTCTCACTTGATCCAATGGCTATCACATCACCCACTTGCCAACTAGCTTGGTTGATCTCCACCGTTGATCTGTCTCGCTTGATCCAACAACTATCGCGTTACCCACTCGCCAACTATCTTGGCCAATCTCCACCATTGATCAATCCCACATGATCCAACGGATATAACACAATCTCGTGTGAATTATTGCACGACCGATATCTGATCGAGAGAGCGCGAGAAAAGTGGTTTTTCCGTGCTCTGTGTCACCCACTTAGGCTAATCACGTGAAATTTAGGAATACGTCTTATAGCTCTTAGGGTGCACGAGATATTTCTTATCACTTACAAAGACCGCTCCATCATTTGGCACATTTTCCACCCTTCTGTTGACATGTGACTTGATGTGATCCATCCATCTATTAACTTAATCTCCTGTGATAAAATCTCCATCTTTTATCTTTCTTTAATCCTATTCATTGATCTAACTAATCCAACGGTTCTTGTATACTACTGCTTCATTAATTCTTCCTTTCACTGATTTCGATCTTCGATTTCTTTTCCGCTTGACTTCGTCCCGAAATTTGTTTTGCATATTATTTAAATGCTTCCACTCCTGAGCTTTGATTTGGTTATTCAATCAGACTCCAACACTGTTCGATCATCATAATACTCCTCTGAGAATTTTCCTCTCTCTCGGATTCTCTTTTAATTCCCTGCACACGTATGTTATGCATAATTACTCTAGTCCACACATAGTTCATAATTCAATTACTCAATACACACCACACGAACTCATAAATCACACTTCTATATTAATAAATAAATATTTACACAATGAGTTCATTCTCAGCCTGATCTTCTATATCAGTGGCCTTTCCTTTCACAAAAGGCATCCTAGGACCCTTCCACACCATCCAAACACTCCATAGACCTTCTAGCCATCCTCAACCACCTTCCATCCACCTGTCAAATCCACAAGAACAATTAAATTGCATGCTTGATTTTACCAAAAAAACCAAAAAAGTGAAAAAACATTTAGTTTAGTTTCCTTGCTTACACATTAGTATGGTTTGATGCTCTTTACTTTTGTAACTTAGATAGCAACATTAGGTTAGTGTTGATTTAGAAATTTTGCTTAGCATAGCTGTTTAAATGGTTATTTAGGATATGGTGTGATTTAGCATTACATGTTGTTTTATTCATTACTATAGTAGAGTAGCTCTCTTAGAATACATTTTCTCTTCTTCCATCAAAGAATCAAGCTTCTTCTCACTCTATAGAAGTCTAGCTTGGAACCCATAAGGTCTCTCGCCAGATGCACAGTGACAATAAGCAAGAACTTCACTTTTACTTGTGCATATAGTATTGTCACCTCCAAGTTTGTATGAACCCTAAGTTGATAAGTAAACTTGGTAGCCCAGGAGTTGCAAAATCCTTGCTGTAATACTAGAGCTCATCACTTTTTTCCACAATTGTCGGGGAGGTATCTAAGTAGAATGTGATTACTGCTTTCTTTTCTTCTATCTAGTCTTCAATTTTCTTCCATTAGTTTATTTATGCAAAAGTAATCTAGTAGTTTCCTTTCTTTCAATTGTCATTATCTTCTTTCCTTTCCATTCTGCAAGTAGAATTTCAATTCAGCAAGTAACTTTTCTTTCTGTCAATAGTTTTCATTCAATCAGCAATTTCATTTCTGCAAAGTACTTTCCAGCTAAAAAATATTACAAAAAACCAACCCAAAAACATTTCCTTTCATGCCTCGTAGGAATAGGGACATTTTAGGGAAATTCTTGCCAAATACCCCCACTGAATCCAACAACCAACCTTCTCTCTTCTTCGGTGGCTGTGAACTAGAGGAACCTTTAGGTGAGCAACCTAACATATTTGAAGAACCTATAGGGGAAGAAGAAGAAGAAGAACCCATTCCTATTGAACCAATGGTTGAAAACCAAAATGATAGAGGGAATAGAGAGAGAGTTGAGGGTGCCTTCCCCATCAGGGAAACTAGCGGGGACACTAAGATGAAGAATATAAGCCCCTCTGCTCTACCTTGTTTCCATGGCCTAACCACAGAGGACCTCGACACTTTCCTATTTGAGTTTTCCATTACATGCCGAACCTATGACTATACAGATGATGAGCAAAAGTTAAAACTGTTTCCATCTACCCTCAAGGATGCAACATTGTGTTGGTTCATGGGTTTACCTGGTGATAGTATCACAAATTGGGCTCAAATGCAATAGGATTTTAACAATAAATATCAGGACTACTATAGGTCAAAGGATACTAAAGAAGATATTTCCAGGATGACCATGGGCCAGGATGAATCCTTAGAAGACTACGAAGAAAGATTCCAACTCACTTACAAAAGGGCCAAGTGCACACTCGACCCCGAGTCAGTAAAGTTGGTCCTGCTTAGAGGAGTAAGGGAAGATATTCTGGATACCTTACATTTGTTAGTAGGAGGAGACATCTACCAATTACCCTATGAGGATATCAATACTATCTTTAGAAACCATTGTAGAGAAGCTAAGAAAAATGGTAGGAGTAGTTAACCTATGGCTAGTACATCATCTTCCAACTCATCCATCAAGGGTGAAATTGGAAATATGCTGGAAGATTTAAAAAGTGAGATGCTACAAACCCTTGCCTTGCAATTGGACTCCATGAACATCAAAAGTAAGCAAGAGGAAGCAGAGAGAGCCTTGGCCATCTTTTTCCCTAGATGCACCAAGAGGCATCCTAGGAACGAATGTCCATTGAACTACATTGAGATTTTCTAGGTTTGTGAAGAAAACCACTCCACAGACAAGTGCCCTTCTTTACCCAAACTCAAAGTTGTATATCAAGGAGCTGAAGGGGTCACTGAGCAGCTTTGCTACATCAACCAAAGGAGACCTCCTAGGCCTAGACCATACCAACAGGGTATGCAAGGGTCATCCCATGCATATTACAACCACAACTAAACCACAACTATACCTTCTTGGGGACCCCATTCTCATCCTTCTTGGTCTACACCCCCTCCTTTGTCCAATGCATCTTAGTATCATTCCCAGCTAGCCAGCCAGTCATTTCAACCTTATGTTCTACCACAACCTCAATGGAATACCTCACTCCAAGGTTGGAGGCCCCAATACAACAATGCTCCAGCTCTATTGCCTCCACCACCTACCCAACCATAACTCCTACACTTTGCTCCACCCAAGCAACCCTAGATGCTTGCCCATCCAAATCTGAGCCCGAACAATAGGCAGGCTCAACAAGTATACAGTGGAGAGACATCATACCCAGCTTATGTTGTAGAAATCCAACAGATCAACCTAAGATCTGGGATAATTCTCCCAGATAATGAACTTCCCTCTCCACATAGGGAGGTTGAGGAAGAAAGAGAGGAAAGCAACCTTAAAGTAAACCCACCCTTTCCTGAGAGATTAGCCCAACCACTCCAACCTCTCGTAGAAGAAACTGAACTTCTGGGAGAAATGAAAAATCTATGTGTAAAGATCCCCCTTCTCTAGGCAATAAAAGATGTTCCCATTTACAATAAGTTGATTAAGGAGAAATGCTTCAAGCATCCAAGAAGAAGAAAAATGGATGCCCCTACCATTAATGTCATTGGGCATTTTTCTTACTTAATGTTGGGGTAGGTAATATGTCTGAAATATTTGGACCCTAGCAGTCCTGTAGTAGATGTGCACATCAATGGCACCATTTCCCCACACACTTTGATCGATCTTGGGGCTACTATTAATGTGATGACCAAGGACACCATGCTAAAACTCAACCTTCAAGGGTCATTAAGGAAGACCACAACAGTTCTGTAACTTGCAGACCGTTCCACAATCACCCCTGAGGGAATTGTGGAGGATGTGATGGTCTCCATTGATTCCTGGGAGTACCCTGCATATCTTCTAGTTATCCAACCTAAGGCTAAGCTTACTGGTTACCCTCTCATCCTTGGGAGGCCATGGTTGGCCACAACTAATGCTTACATTAGCTGCAGAGATGGGAATATGACCATCAAGAACAGGCATATGTCCAAACATTTAGTCCTATACCTTCCTACTCAACCTTCTTTAGAGAATGATTTACCTTTATGGTTGGAGGAGGAGGAAGAAGATGAGGTTTATTCCACCCAAATTTATGCTTTGGAAGCAACCATAGGAGGAGGATAGCAAGATGAGGATGACTTAATTGAACACTTGCTCCAAAGTCCAACTCCTAGTTCATTACCATTATAATAAGAAGTAAGGGAAACCCAAAACAATCATTCAATTGACTTATTCTTGGCCGATTCCAACCCAATCCATGTCAAAACCATAGAATTCGGCCCGAAAAAAACTTTGAAAATTAATCCATCTCTTTTTTCTCTTGAAGAGGAAAAGCTATGCAACATGTTGAGAGAAAACCTAGAAGATTTCTCTTGGAGTTACAAGGAAATGAAGGGAGTACACCCCTCACCACATATAAATCAAAGAAGGTTGCAAGCCAGTCTGAAAATCACAAAGGAGGATGAATCCAACTCTTAAAGATATAGTCAAAGAAGAACTGCAAAAAATGCTAGATGCAGGATTCATTTACCCTATCCCTGAAAGTGAGTGGGTCTCTCCTTTAGTGTTAGTTCCCAAGAAAAATGGTAAGTGGAGCATTTGTGTCGATTACAAGGAGTTGAAAAAAGCCACAAAGAAGGATCATTTTCCCCTACCCTTCATTGACCAAGTGCTAGATGGCCTGGTAGGGAAGAAGTTTTTTTCTTTCCTAGATGGATTCAGTGGGTACAACCAAATCCAAATCTGCCCAGAAGACTAGGATAAGACCACATTCACCTATCCTTGGGGTACTTTTTCCTATGTGGTCCTTCCTTTTTGCCTATGGAATGCTCCTACCACTTTCCAGAGAGAAGTCTTGAGTATTTTCGCCGAATTAGTACATGATGCGGTGGAAATTTATATGGATGATTTTACACCTTATGGTTGTGATTTTCAAGAAGCCCTGACTAACCTAGGCAAAGTATTGCACAAATTCATTGAATTGAACCTGTCTCTTAGTCCGAAAAAATGTGAATTCTTAATGACTAAAAGGACCATGCTAGGACATTCAATATCTTAGCAAGGACTGTAGGTGGACCCGAACAATATAGTAATCATCCAAAGGGTCCCACCTCTGCAAAAGTAGAGGGATGTTAGGAGTCTCTTGGGGTTAGTTGGATACTACCAAAGGTTCATAAAGGACTTCAACAAGTTGGCCCCTCTATTTGGGTTGTTGGTGTTGGGTGGTGTTATATTATTTCCACATAGTTAACAGGGGGTTTGAGGGGTACCCGTAACCCCACTTTATGGGGTCCGGGGCAGCGCCCTAAAAAATTTGGTTTTGGACCCTATGTTAGGTTGGGCGGACCCACCTATGGTTTTGTGCATGATTTTCGCACATGTTTTTTGGACGTGATGGTTTTCAGTCCATGGTTCTAGACGCAATGGTTTTCGATCCATCGTATTGGGTGCTTCGGCATGTATAAATATGTATTGTAACATTGAAAGGAACATAATGAAAAATTAAGCTGGTAGTCCCAGTTTTGGGATCCAGTGGGAAATCTCTGTGTATACGTGTTTTATGTGTTATGCTCTCACATTTTTATTTTTCCTGTGATGTAGAATTCGTATGCAGGTAATTTCTGTATGGGGTTAAAACCTACATTTGGTATCAGAGCTGTTTTGGCTTCAAGGGGATGCCTTTGTTGCTGAGGGGTTTCGCTCGGGCTTGTGGTAGACCTTGTTTAGTGGGAGATCTGCGAGATTGATTCTGGTGGTGAAAGAAGATGGCGAGCAGTGGAAATATAAAGATTGAGAAGTTCAATGGTTAGAGTTTTGAGTTGTGGAAACTCAAGATGGAGGATCTGTTGGTGGATAAAGATCAGTGGATCACGGTAGATCCAGGTACT
>APFE030680919.1:67845-101221 GCA_000404065.3 Pinus taeda
CTGGAAATTTTTTTTTTTGGACCATATGTTAGGTTGGGCGGACCCACCTATGGTATTGTGCATGATTTTCGCACATGTTTTTTGGACGCGATGGTTTTCGGTCCATGGTTTTTGGTCCATGGTATTGGATGCTTCGGCATGTATAAATATGTATTGTAACATTGAAAGGAACATAATGAAAAATCAAGCTGGTAGTCCCGGTTTTGGGATCCAGTGGGAAATCGCTGTGTATACGTGTTTTATGTGTTATGCTCTCGCATTTTTATTTTTCCTGTGATTTAGAATTCGTATGCAGGTAATTTTTGTACGGGGTTAAAACCTACAGTTGGCCAAAGATTTTGAGTTTATATGGTCAAAAAGATGTCAATAGGCCTTAGACATTTTAAAGGTTAAGTTAACCATTACACCAATTCTTCGAGGCCCAAACTGGGTCCTCCCTTTTCATATTCATGCTGATGCCTCACACAAAGCCATAGGAGCAGCCTTAGGTTAGGTAGAGGAGAAATTTCCTTATGCCATCTATTTTATTAGTAAGAACCTGTCAAGGGCTAAGCTAAATTATATTGTGACCGAAAAGGAACTCCTAGCTATTGTGCATTCATTACACAAATTTAGGCATTACATTACAGGCTACCAAACATTTTTGCATATTGACCATGCCACAATAAAATATTTAATGAAAAAACTAGATGTGAATGCTAGACTTATAGGATGGTTGCTTTTATTACAACAATTTGATCTAACTATTTTTTATAAGCTTGGTAAGGAAAATGTTGTTGCAAAATTTCTATATAGGATGAATTTGCCTGCAGGTGAAGAAGGAATGGTGGATGAGTAGTTACCAGATGAGCATTTGTTTGCTATTTAAGTTCTCTCCCCATGGTTTGATGATATAGCACACTATTTGGTATCAGCACAGTTCCCACCAAACTTTCCCTCCAAATAAAAGAGCAAGATAGTCAGGAAAAGTGCCCCCTTCACTTGGATTAGGGGCAATCTTTTCAAAATTGGCCCAGATCAAGTCTTGAGAAGGTGTGTAAGGGAAGAGGAAGCTTTTGACATCCTTCTGACCTTTCATGATGGGCCTTGTGGAGGTCACTTTGCAGAAAAGAGGACAACATTAAAAGTGTTACAAGCGGGCTATTATTGGCCCAATATTTATCAAGATGTGAAAAATTACATTAGTCAGTGTGATCGATGCTAGAGGATGGGAAAGCCTACTCCAAGAGATGAAATTCCCCTACAACCTCAAGTGACTTTCGACCCATTTGACAAGTCGGGCATGGACTTCATTGGGCCTATCAACCCTCCTTCAAAGCAACAATAGTACATTATTGTGTGCACTGATTATTTGATTAAGTGGGTTGAAACCAAGGCGATTAAGGAAGCAACAGAAGAGAAGGTGGCTGAGTTCCTAAGGGAGAATGTATTCTAAAAATCTGGGTACCCTAGAGAGCTAGTCACAGACCAAAGAATCTAGTTTACCTCCAACATGATTGAAAAACTGTTCAACCATCACAAAATCAAGCATAGGACCTCCACTCATTATCATCCACAAGCTAATGGGAAAGTGAAGGTGACCAATAGGGCATTGGAGAGCATCTTAACCAAGGCAGTGAGCAGCAACAGGAAGGATTGGGCAGAGAGACTAGTTGAGGCCACCTGGGCCTATAATACAACATGGAAGACCACCACCGATTTATACCCTATGAGCTGATCTATGGGAAAAAGGCTTTGATGTCCATTGAGTTTGAATATAACACATTGAGGATGATAGCCCAACTAGATTTGGATCTCAGTCATGCACATAAAGAAAGATTGTTTCATTTGAATGGCTTGGATGAATTCAGAATGCAGGCCCTTCTACATACAGAGATAGTTCAACTTCAGAGGAAGATCTGGCATGATAGACATATTAAGGAGAAGCAATTTGAAGAGGGTGATTGGGCATTATTATATGATTCTAGGTATAAAGACTTCAATGGCAAGCTAAGGACAAGATGGCTCCAACCTTATGTGGTGGAAAGATGCCATGATAATTTTTCAATGCAAATTAGAACTATAGATGAAGAAGCCATTCCATTATTTTTTAATGGACACTGATTGAAAATGTAAAAGAGGCCTTTATCAAAACAAGAGTTCATTGAAAATATCAATAAGATAGTGATGATGGTGGAGCAATTTCTAGTTCCTCCCTCATCAGGTCACTGAAAAAGAGAAGAAAGAATAAGTATTCAGGTGAAAACCTCCATGAGGCACCTGAGTCCCATATTTGGGTTGAAAACCTCGTGAGTTGGCCCAATGACGAAAAAAAAGGGAAAAAAGAATAAGAATATCCCTGGGTGAAAACATTCCTTAAGCGCCCAGGGAAAACATCTAGGGTGAAAACCTCTTTGAGGCAGCCTAGGTGTTTTTCAAAAAAAAAAAGAGAGAAAAAGACATAATTGTTATTTGCAGGTAGGCGAGAAAGATAATCAAGGAGCAAAGAAAAGATCCAAAGGGAACCCTGCATCACATATATTCATCTCCTCCACTCCTTACGATGCATCCCTCCATCTATTCCATTGTTTTTACACTTCATTGCTTCAATTTAGGTGAAGACTGTGTTTTCTACAGGATCCCCTATATTCCTACAGGATCCCCTGAAAACCTACAGGATGATCTTGTAGGAATTACAGTGGACCGAAAAACCTTCAAGAAGAAATATGAGGGTGAATGGTAGGTTGGTTAGCTCCCCAAAATTCATTCTAGACATGATATAACCTCTCACTTCATCCATTACCATCATCTGTGCACTCACCATTCAAAACAAAAAGAGATCAATTTCTGCCAGTTATGAAAAAAAAGAAAAAGGGGAAAATAGAGGAGAGTAAGAGCATTACCTGAATGTCCCTTTCTCCACACACACTCCTACTCCCTTTGTCCATTCATTGTAGCATCCTCACAAGCCCAACTAGTAACATGATTAAGGAATTCTAAGGGAGAAGCAGCTATAGGACATCCTGTAGGAAATCCTGTAGCAGTCTATCCCACATAATATCAATCATCAGCCACAGGTCTTCACTAGGATGATCTAGAAGATCCACAACAACAACAACATCAGATCTTTAGTCATAGGCACCTACAAAAGCCAAGAAACCATCAACAGACAATAGAGGAGGAAGAAAAATGACCATGCAACAAATAAACAACGTAGCACCTCTCATCTTCAACAACTGCAACATGGCATCGAGACCACAGTTAAGTATTCTGCTCACTCACTCATATGCATCATTTGATCCAAAGTTGTAAGGGTTACGAGGTGGTTGGTATATAAATGAAAAGGTGGCTAGTTAACTTGGCCACCTTCATTCAATCATCACATACAAAACCGGGTGTCCTCTCACGCGTGGCTGCAATCAACTCAAAGACAGAGGAGGAGTAGGACACGAAGTGGTTAACTATGGATCTATGTGGTGGGAGTTGATTATGAGGAGTGGGAATGATGAGGTGGTAGTGGGGACTAATGGTCCAAAAATGGCAATGTACCTCTACTGCCAGCACACTACCTCACCATGAAAATCCATAAAGGGAAACAAAACATTGTTCGCATGCATTCATGCATTCCGCCTCCTCGAAACTTCGTCACTCAAGTCACTCTCATAACTCTAGCCAACCACCAAAAGTAAGGATCCATCGTTCTCCAAGAGAATTTATACAAGAGCATGCACAAGAATTCCTACAGGAACAGTCTACAGGATATGCGGAGGTAGTCTATAGGATAGGTAGAGAGGGATTCAAGAAGGAATATCATGAGAATTTTCCACTGCTACCATTTTAAAGAGTACGATCTAAAAATCCATCCCCATTTACAAGCAAATGAACTCGAAATGCTCTAAAAGCTAGTGGATATAACAACTACAGGAGGTGAATTACATACATAGGAAACTCTGTTTTCTCCTGAATTTAAAATTCTTATGTCAAACCTCTCATTTGCTCCTCAAGTGTCACAAGCAAGATGATAGGAGGGTTTAATAGGAGAGAACCCACAAACACTGTGAGGATACAACAACACCCCCAAGTGCTTGAAACCTTTATAAGACACCAATGGATGGGGTTTTTCTAAAAATTCACAGGGTATGATGATGAGGTGGCTCAAGAATTTTCTCATTTCCTCACTCCACACAGTAGCATCCATGCCACTGTTATAGTTAGAGGGCTCACTATAGATCTCACCCCAGATCTCATCAGTAGGGTCACCACACTTCCCCTAAGAATTCCATGGAGAAAAGAAGACAAAGTAGACAATTAGGTGGCAAAAAGGAAATTCTTTTTAGAAGGTGAAGAACCCACAAAGGATAAAAATGGAGTAAGGAGGGACAGTCTACCATACCCGTGGAGTGAGGTAGGTTACCAACTCATCAAATATATCTTATGTGAGGGTAGATACAACGTTTTTTATGGATACCATTTTAGGATTCTTGAAGAATTAAGATTTGGGGTAGAAACACCAGTTCACCAAAGAATCAACATACCCTATTTCTTGATGCGATCACTCATAAACTCCAACAATAAAATAAAGGAAAGGAATTCCCAATAATTGGATCACCATGGGCTGATTAGGATCCTCACTGAGGATGCCCTCCAAAACCTCAAGATCCCTATAACATGGTCAATCTTCAGAGACTTACAAGTAGAGGATGACATCAAAACCCTCACCTATGATGTTAGTCCTTCTGTTAGTGAGGAGGAGGAAAAACAAGAAGAAGAAGATACAGAGATAGATTGGGATGAGATGGATGAAGAAGAAACTAATATAGAGGAACATGATGAAGTAGAAGATGAAGGGGGAGAAGAGAAGGAGGATGATGCTGAAACAGAGGAGGAAACGAAGGAAGAAACTGATGGAGATGAGGAAGAACAATAAGAGGAAGAAGATAAGAAAAATAGAGAGGAAGAAGGCATTTAAATAGAAGGGGAAGAACAAAAGGAGGAGTCACCTAGGGTGTCTCCATAGGTCCCTGAGAGGGAGGCATCAACTTCCCTCACTCCTCTCATCACCCCAGTCAAGCAAAAAGGGAAAATACGGAGGCAAACCCCTCTATATTTCAGAACAAGAAAGAGCACAAGAATCAAACAAGAGAAGCCACAAATATCAACAAAAATCCCTATTGATATTGAAGATTCCCCTACACCAAAATACAAAATGCCTTCCCCTAAGTCACCAATCACCTATGTAAGGAGGCCTAGTACCAGATCAACTTCCTTAAAGGGTAAGGCCATCCTACAAGATCCACAACAAAAACTAAAGGAAGCACAAACATTAGAAAGCAAGGTAGGGGAGAAACAAGAAATAAAAGAGGAAGACCCTGAAACAAAGGAACCAAGGCCCCAACCTAAGCTATACTTCTACTATCAGTTTATTGAAGGAGGCAGGGTGATACCTCGAAAATTTGCCATCCCATTATTTTCCGATCTTGAGAAGGAGAGGGTCAGAACCCATAGATGGATGCAAGTCACTAAGTCAAAAGGGGTGGAAGACATTGGGCGCATGGAAGAGAATCTCAAGGAAATGGGCAAAGAGCTAAATGGCTTAAGGGACAAAGAAGTAATAATGAGAGATCAACTTGAGAGGGAAAATGCATGGCTGAGAGGACAACTGCAAGAAAGGGAAAACCAAATAGCATGTATGGCCAACCTCTCCTTGGAGGCCATCTAGTGTAGGATGCCAACTAAATCCTATGCTCTTTACCTCAGAGAACAATGGCTACAATTTTAGATTAAAACACTAGCACAAAGGGGCACCATGTCATTTCAGGACTACAGGCAGTTTATTGATATTTGTGATCAAAGTATACTAGAGGATAGGGCCAAAATCACTGAGTTTTACTTGCACAAAATGGCCCTCACAGACATGAATGTTTTGGATCCTAATGTTGAGCTAGGAGATCTACAATTAATGGCTTTGGCATCATGGATGAACCATGAGGAGTCAAGGTTTGCAGAGATGAAAATAATATTGGCTAGAGAGAAAAACGAACCTCTTTTCATCAGAGCTGAACAATCAAATCCCATGGCCCTATTCAACACCCATAATCTAATTACAAATGATCCTCAACTGGCACCTAGATATCTTTCTACCCAAGACAAAGAAATTTCACATTTTGAGGATATGTTTAGGTTGCTAGGAGATGATAGTATACATGCCTACTTAAGGAGATGGAACACACTGCCACACAACTTGAATATCAGAGCATATCACTCCCCTCAAAGGTTTAGAGAGGCACTCAACAGGAGACCTATGTATAAGCAATCAATCCAAAGGTTGAAGGTCAATTGGATAGACCTAAAACTCAGTCCACCAGTACTCCTAGGGATGCTAGAAGGGAGGAAAGAAGAAGAGGAAAAGAGGTAGTGGGAAGAAGTAGAAAGGAAAATAGGTTTCTATGAACATGAAGAAGAGACCACAACAAAGGTATGGGATGTCAGAAGGCTACCAGAGCCATGAAGGACATGGACATTGACTAAGTTGCTCAGAGGATTAGCAACACTTTCAGTGGGGGGTGATGATGAACCTCATCATTGGATAATTATATGGAACTTAATTCACCTCCTAACTTAGTCAAGCTAACTATCCTCACAACTTATTGCATACTTTTGACTATATTTTGTTTATGAGATGAGTTAGAGTTGGATATTTTTCTTTGGAGTTTAATGTGCATTTAATGCAGGATTAAAGGATAAAAGCAAGGAATTTTGGCAAAGACCTTGGTCAAAACTCGAATGGGACAAGGGAGAGGAATTATAGGACGTAAATCCTCCTCATTTACTACCCCTCCATTCGAATATTTCTCCATGAACTTGGAGTGAAAACAACCAAATAATGAGGACTAGAAGGCATCCGAGCAAGTGAAAGTCAAAGCACCAGTTTATCTTGAGTTTGAGAGTCGAGCCTCCCTAATTTTAATGAAGTCGTTGGAGACTTCAGATGTATAGGTAGAGAGGCCTAGGACCTTAGTAGGATTCAGATTTTTGATAGTAAACCTCTACTCTATTTATGAGCTGCAAGACTTGTGACAGTTTTTGATGTAATCCATGGTTTTGATAATAAGAATGAATTTTGTTTTGAGCTAGCACTGAGTTAACTTAGAGGGATGAAGCGCTTGGGTTAGGACCCAACCCTAGCAGCCAAGGCTCCTCTTTATTGTACATGTATGTTAGCATAGATTCATGGTTTATTTGTTCATTTTCTTAAGTAGTTGCATTTCCATTACAACAGTGTAGAGTAGATTGGTTGTGTTTTAGTTTGCTTCCATTTGTGCCTTCTTTCAATTATCAGGTTAGCAAGGAGGAAAATATCACCATAAGGTTGTCATCAGGTGTCTCAACCTCACCTCATCCCTCTGGGACCATGACTTGAGGAAGAGACCCTTCAGCAACCCAAAAAACACAGATTTCTAGTTCTTGCATGAGATTTGGAGTTTGTTGTCTTGATTTAGTACTTGGTTCATTTCATTGTCATAATTTTCCATCACTCTCTTTCTGTAATAATATCTCACTCATATTCTCATTTCCTTCAGCACTTTCTTCATGCATAATATGGGCAACTGATTCATTCTTTTCTAGTTTATGAGAATGTATCTTTTTGCATAATTCTTGGAAGACACACACATTTTAAGCATTGCAGGTACTTCAGGAGGAGGTCTAGACTTCATCACCAAAATCCATCTTTCAACTCATCCACCTCGACCATCTCTTGGTCTACCCTCACCCTCAATATTTTTTTTTGTCCTTTTTCATTGAAATTCCCCTAGACACATTGAAATGCTTAAGCGAAAGCTAATAAATCACATCTTAATCATATTATACCTGTGGATTTCCTTACCATCCAATCCACAACAAACCTGATCAATAACCATCAACCGCGTGTCACATAATTGACATATTCATTTCAATGTTTGACTTTAAGCACTCCAAATCTCCACTGTCGATCTGTCTCACTTGATCCAACAACTATTGCGTCACCCACTAGCCAACTAGCTTGGCTGATCTCCACCGTTGATCTATCTCGCTTAATCCAATGGCTATCACGTCACCCGTCACCAAATAGCTTGGTTGATCTCCATCATTGATCAATCCCACATGATCCAATGGGTATCACACAATCTCGCATGAATTCTTGCACGACCGATATTCAATCGAGAGCATGTGAGAAAAGTGGTTTTCTCGTGCTACGTGTCACCCACTTAGGATCATCGCGTGAAATTTAGGAATACCACTTACAACTCTTTGGGTGTGCGAGATAGTGCTTACCACCTACCACGACCGCTCCATAACTCTGCATGTTTTCCACCCTTCTGTTGACATGTGACTTGATGTGATCCATCCATCTATTAACTTAATCTCCTGCGATAAGATCTTCGCTGCTCATCTTTCATTAATCCTGTTCGTTGATCTAACTGATCCAATGGTTCCTATGCACTGCTGCTTCATTACTTATTCCTTTCACTGATTTCAATCTCTGATTGCTCTTCCGCTTGAATACATCCCAAACTTTTTTTACGTACTATTTAAATGCTGCCACTCCTAAGCTTTGATTTGGTTATTCAATCAGACTCCAATGCTGTCCGATCATCACAATACTCCTCTAAGCACTATCCTCTCTCTCAGATTCTCTTTGAGTTCCATACACACTTATGTTATGCAGAATTACTCTAATCCACACATAGCTCATAATTCAATTACTCAATACACACCACACAAACTCAGAAATCACACTTCTGTATTAATAAATAAATATTTACACAATGAGTTCTTTCTCGGACCGATCTTCTATATCAGTGGCATTTCCTTTCACAAAAGGCCTCCTAGGACCCTTCCACACCATCCAAACACTCCACAGACCTTCTAGCCATCCTCAACCACCTTCCATCCACCTGTCACATCCACAAGAACAATTAAAGTGCATGCTTGATTTTACCAAAAATACCAAAAAAATGAAAATAGATTTAGTTTAGTTTCCTTGCTTACACATTAGTATGGTTTGATGGTCTTTACTTCTGTAACTTAGATAGCAGCATTAGGTTAGTGTTGATTTAGCAATTTTTCTTAGCATAACTGTTTAAATAGTTAATTAGGATATGGTGTGATTTAACATTACATGTTGTTTTCTTCATTACTGCAGTAGAGTAACTCTCTTAGAATAAATTTTCTCTTGTTCCATCAAAGAATCAAGCTTCTTCTGACTTTATAGAAGTCTAGCTTGGAACCCCCAGGGTCTCTTGCCAGATGAACAATGACAATAGGCAGGACCTTCACTTTTACTTGTGCATATAGCACTGTCACCTCCAAGTTTGTACAAACCGCAGGTTGATAAGTAAAGTTGATAGCCCAGGAGTTGCAGCATCCTTGCTACAATATTGGCACTCATCATAGATGGATGTGCATATACACAAAATTTTTGCAAGATTTATAAATAGTAGTAAGGGAAGGGACCCTACTATAAGATCAAATTGTCAATTTGTTAACGCTATAAATGATAAAATGGAGATATGGAAAGAGAGGTTGATAGATCAATAATGGTTGAGGCTATTATAGAATTTACCTTTGGGGTTGAGTTATTGATTAATTACCCCTTCTTAAAACACATTCCTGAATGAATGAAAAGGGAAGAACAAGGTCTCCCTGAGGATGTTCTTAAGGGAAAAAAAAACCAAAGAATAATCAATGAGTGTGGATTGATGTTTTATAAACTATGTTGCCGAAATTGTGTTTTATTTTAAATTATTGTATAAAAAAGGTAGTCTATAAAATATTGTTCCATTATATATATGTGTGTGTGTGTGTGTGTTCATATGTTTCATATTTTTATTTTTTAAGACATATTTGATTATATTTCTTTGAAATTGATACATTTATGATTTATGCAATTGTTGCCTAACATTAAAGAATACTTGCATTTGTTGATAGCTAGAAGATATTGATGATAAACCTACTAATATACAATATCAAAATGGGTTATTAATAGTTGGACAGGATGATCCAAACCATCCTTTAAACCATACCAGGTTGAAAAAAGCGATATTGAAGAGAATACTTTAGTTGAGAAATTTGAAGAGCTGATGAGATTAGCATACATTGATGACATGCCACCTAGCCTTAATGATGATGATGATGATAATAAAAATGTAATTCATGAAGAAGGATTGAATGAAATGCTTATAGATTTCTTTGGGGATGGAAACAGTGATGACAACAATGATCATATAGTTGATAATAACAATGATAGAAGGGCTAATTACCACCAATGTAACCTTAATGATAACAACCTGAAAGTCTCAATCACGAAACAAACTAAGACACCCATGTTCAAATTAGTTGCAAGTAGAACCTCAAAAATTGCATGCACATTAATACTATTATAAATCAAGTCACTATTTGGTTGGGAAGACAAAGGATTCACTACTCTATTCAAGTGAGTTGAAATCTATTTTTTTGCTTTATCAATTGGTGTATGTAATTTGTAAACATTTATTAACTTCGTTTATATTTCTTTAAGGGGATATTAAAATCATATGTTGTATATAAATACTCCTAGTATAGATTGACATATCAAACATGTTCATCATAAGTCAAACATTCAATTGATTTAATTTCAAGTAATCTTACAAGGCACTAAAAACTAAAATATTCCCTGAAGAGAATTTATTTCCATCAAAGTGTAGAGAAGAATGTTAGTTGTTGGTTGAGTTGGGGAATACATATAAGAAGATTCATTCATGTAAAAATCATTACATTTTATACAAATATGAACATCAATATAAGGTAGAATGTCCTGTGGTGGGTGCGACAATTGAGGACATTTTAGGCATCCTATTCCCCATTTTTGGCCATTTTCCCTCATTGAACCTATCATTTCCCCAGTACAATGTCACTCCCCATGATTAAGAAGAAACATTTTTATTTGACATATTATTATGCTACATTCTGCTAAGTATTGAATGGACAATGCTTTTTTGGGATGACTAACCAGGGTATCGTTGGAAGAGTTCTTTTGAATGTTTTTCTTTTAGTTGTTTCCATAACTACTGAGAGCTACAGGTGAACAATTGTTGCTGTTAATTCTTGTTACAAGGTGTGAGTTTCTATTACTCGCTGTTACACCCTGGGTTTTCCATTTCTTGTCGTTACACCACAAATTAGTTGTTACACTGTGACTTGTCAAGATTGTAGCTTCCATTTTCAAAGATAACTTTCAAGGGATACATAAAGTAATTCAATGTGGATAGTTGAGAAGATCTGAGAAGTTACAATTGCATCTAAACAAGAGTGGTGTAACCATAACTTAAAATTAGTTTGTAACGATTTCTATCTTTTTATTATTTCTATTAGCTTCATCAACATGAGAATCGCTAGATTCTCATGACTGATTCATTTCCATAATTTTGGGGTTTTTTAAAGACTTTATAATAGAGCTTAGTATCACAGGGAAAGGGGATGGAAAAAAAATATAATACTAGAATTTTTATCTTGTACTCTTCAATTATTTTAATGAAAGAATATATTTGGTGATGTTACTGCAATTTCTATGTTGAATTCTTAATTAGTTTTTGTTGTACTCTTGCACCCTGCTAGGGAGAAAGGGACCTCCTCTTTAGCAGGGATCATATTGTTAATAAGATAATTTTTTTCTTATGTTTTAGTGTGGATTTATTATTATTGTTGCACACATTTTATTGTGGAATAAATACACTTATGAGTTCAGATCTATTATGTGCTATTACACAGATTAATCAATTCTATGTTATTTAATAATTGTTACATTTTTGACAGATAGTGTATGGCACACCTATTTTTACTTTGAAGTTCTTATGAAGTGTGGATTCTTTCCTTGACGAGTGTGTTTCATTCTTGCAGTGTGCCTTTTAATTCCTACAAATGTGTATTTACATTATGCAAGAGTGCTTTCATTTCTGCAAGTGTGTTCAACGAATATTTTCTATTTTACCTCGCTGTTACATGTATTGGTACAAATAGTGTAGACACCTTTGAAATAAAAATACCTACCCTCGTTGATAATTATTTATTGTGGTTTAGTTACTTTATGAGTGATAAAATCATGTAAACATTTTGGTGTCGTTTCCAGGGAAGGTTGTTGATGATACAGTTAGCCAACACTTTATTTCAAATTTCCTTTTGATAAAGTGTCTTTAATTTTACAGATGTTGGGGATAAGATGAGAGGTAAGAACCTGCGCATCTCTCTAACATACCTTAGCGGGCTCACCACTATAATAATTAGGACACTTTGGGTGTTCAAATTATTACACATTGGGTCCATGTATAGAATGTATGAGTGAAGAAGAAGCAAAACGTAGGAACCCTAATAAAGCTACAGGAAAAAGGGGTCAAGAAAAGAACAAGAGAAATACTGATCAAGGGAGAGTAACATTTATTCAAGAATTAATCTCAAAAGTAGAAAGGGAGTAGTCAAAAACACATAGGGATATGAGAAAAACATGCCCACAAGAAGCTGCTACTTTTACATCAAAATCAAGTGTATCTGGTTCCTTTGTTTTAGGACCCCATTCTCCTCAAACTAACCTACAAAATCCCAAATTTGTAAAATCAACTCAGGAACAACAAGGAGAAACTATTTGCTAGGATTTTGGATCAGAAGGAAAAGGGGAAATTAGTGGGAAATATCAAGGACCAGAATCAGAAGAACACTCTTTTACTTTCTATTGACAGTGCTAGACCTGCCAACATTCAAGGGATCTCCCCACTATGAAGTCCCAACTAGACCTCACACTGTTTGGTGTAGGAGTCCCATTTGGTATGATGGCATGATTCCATTGTCTTAAATGTTTGCCTTAGCTCTTGCTTCTCAGCACGAGAGACTGGTATGCTTTGTCTTCGAGGTTCACATGCTTGGTGAATGATAGTGTTACTTGTGTCAAGGTTCTTTCATAGCAGAGAGGAAAGATGGAAGTGAGTCTCTTGTCGATGGTAAAAAACCCCAACTTTGTCAGAAACACACAACACAACAGGACATGCACAACTTTCGGAGGAGTAGTCCACATGGATGCAACAGTCACAACACACACAAGAAGATAGCACATACAACACCCAACAGAGCAACCCGTACGAGTGCGATGTTCATTATAACAAGTTTATGTGAAAGGTTTTGTGTGATGTCCCAGGAGGTAACCAAAATGAGCAGGACAACATTAACAACTTATACAACACATTTTCATAATTAGATGTATTAGAGAAAATGAATGATTTCAATTTTTTAACAACAGTTAAAGAAACATGTATTACAAGTGTTCAAGATTAATCTTACAAACAATTACAACACATGTGTGAAAACGTGTTGGCCTGTGATCAGGCTTCTGAATTAAGCGAAAGTTCCAAGACACATCGGTACACTATACATCACTAACCTTGTGAAAGTGGCGTTGGAGTCACTATTTTTTCCTCAAAGAAAAGAATATAGACTCTCAAGGCTATGTTGTAGGAGCCAAGGTGAAAAGTCCTTTCCATATAAAAATGAAGGGGTATTTATAGCTAAGGGTGAAACTCTCCCTTATGAATGTTCAACTTCCCTCATGACTATTTGACTTATTTAACTCTTCAGCTTTACATGAATCTTCATATGACATGTGGGTCTCTTGGACTTCCACATTGCATTACATTGATTTACATAGTATGGACCACAATAGTGAGTGGCCGAATGACTCATGACATGACTCGACATGACCGTGCTAGTATGTTCATATTGTTGCTGGTGTGCGTGTTGAGTTGTAGTGTTGCTAAGTGATGGGTGTGCTCTTGGTGTATCATAGATTCACCTTTGCATGTCAAGGTGTGTGGGGTCTCCAATGGACTTGTTGTTTACTTGATGTTGGATGTGCACATTGCTCCTTTTCTTGTACTTTTTCATCCTTGACATGTGCGTCTATTCACAAAAAGAATATCCTCACATGCATTATCCGTTCATCCATTCGCGAGCATATATCCTTACATGTACTCTCCTTTTTCATCCCATCCATTGTTGCATCATGTTTTATCCATATACATGTATCTGCAATCACTCATGATGAGACACCATCAAACCCATAAACCTCCTAGTATACCATGATTCATTATTATTCGCTTTCGAATGCAGGTGACTGAGAGAGAGGACAAGGCTATGAAAATGCGCAAGGCAAGTTTCGAGCTAGGATGTGGGCTCCAGGAACTGCTAGTGAAAATTGCGCAAAAGACACTGGGAGACTGAGATGGACAATCCAGATCAGCAGTGACTGTCTATGGGATTTGGCTCAGCTGGAGGGAAGATCTGCACAATTTCTGGAGGGAATCAATGTGAGTAGATGAGGAGCCTGGAAGCAAAAGCTATGTAATTCCTAGAGGGATCTGGCAGTGGGCTACAGGAAGCTTGGAAACAAAAACTGTGCAATTCCTCAAGGGAGTTGGCAACGGGTTGTAGGAGGCTTGGTAGCAAAAACTACACAATTCCTAGAGGGAGCTGGCAACAAGTTGCAGGGTTGCTGGATGGAAAAACTATGCAATTGTTGGGATGTTGACTTGCTGAACACCTCTATGCAGTTTCTGCATTGAGTGGGATACTAGGAATTTGAGGATCTTGTTCATGAAATATGCGTAGTTTTATGGGTGAGCAGCCGACCAGCTGACTGGGTGGTTGGCTGAAGAAAATGCCCAATTTTTTGAGGGAGACAGGGACAGACACTAGGTGTCTATTCGACCTATCTGTGTAGTTTTCTCAATCAACAAAGTGGGTAAGGTATGCAATGTTTGTGAAATTTTTTAGGGGAGTGAGTCCTCGGGTCACTGCCTTGTCAAACTCTCTGGTTGACCAGTTGGAGGGTTGGTTGATTAGCTTGCGGGAAGTGTAGATTGAAATGGCTTGTTGGACACTTCTGCACTATTCTAAGTGAAAACCACTTGAGTCAATTGTAGGGTGGAGGTTTGACTATTAGAGGGTGATTCGGTTGTCAAAGCTTCAGCAAAATGACTGAGTGTTTGAGTGAGTGAATTTGTGCATACATGACCTTACAAACACACACTCAATATGATTTGATTACAAGATGCCTCAAACCATCAAGACAACATATGCTCACCATGACTGACCGACAGTGCAAGTAATAAGTACGAAGCTTGTGATAGATCATTGAATGGCCATGAAGACACTTGTGTGAGAGTGCATACAACTTCGTGTGTGAGTGCGACAGATGTTCACATAGAAAATACAACATGTACACACAAAGCAAGGACCTTGTGCATGACCAGAACATGGCTACAAGCGTGGCATTGAGGCCAACATGCAAGAAAAGAAGTCCGTTGAATGATCAAGCAAGGATGGTGAAAAGGCTCACACAAGCCCCTGGGTGATCCCGAGTGCTTGCAAACATCAAGTAAAAATCCAAGGGAGGCTCCCAAATTGGATGCAGGCCAAAATTTTGGAGGGTGTTGCAATGGCTACAACACTTGGTGACACATCGGTAGAATTCTATCCTATCTGTTTTGGTTCATTGACAACACAGGGCCTTGGTCTTTCTATTGAATTGTTGTGCAAGTTAATTCAACTTTCCCATTGACCCCATGGATAGACATGGTTCACCTTTTGCCAACTCAGTCAAACAAAACAAAAGTTTCAACTTGATCACAATGTTTCGAAATCGAGAAGGGTAGTTTGGCTCGTGAGTTAAAGATTCTCAGAGTGTAAGTTTTCATCTCTGGTGTTTCTCCACTGCTAGCAGGCCTAGACAGTACCCCAACAGAGTCACACAGGAACACACATATTTCTCCATTGCTAGTGAGCCTGGTTAGTACCCCGGTGGAGTTGCATGCTTCACCTCTTTTCATAGGAAGCTTTTCTCTTCTTTCGCCTTTGTATTTTTTAAAGAGGACTGTGCATAGGCACTTATTTATTTTTGGGGCAGAAGTGGGATCCTAACTTATTGAGAGTAGAGGAGGTTTTTCCTTCATAGAAGCATGTAAAACCTTTGACATTGGTTTGCTCGTTTAGATTTCCCCTTCTCCATTTCTACTAGTTGGATGAGCTTGATCACATAGAGCAGAAGACATAATACAAACATGGGGTTTCCTAGCATGGACACAGGTTCATGGTTGGACCCAAGATTCCCTTGTAGACGACTCGTATTTTCCATCAAGAATTCTTGGCCAAATGTTATAACCAAGCATAGAGAAGATAGACACAGGACTGGCCAAGTGTCGTAGTGTCACAAGTCTCTTTAGATCTTAGCCAAATACTCGTTCAAAAGCCATGAATCAGTAGAGGGAAGCACTAATTTACAAAAATAAAAATATTATGATACTAAGAAAACCAAACAAATGAAATAGAAATAGTAAGCAAAGCAAACAATGCAAAAACAACTAGTAGTAAGAAGACTATGTACATGGCTTAGGGCATGGCCCGACCTACTAAAAATAGTGCTTGAGATCTTGGCTGTTGATAGGAAGGTTGTCAATCCTCTTGTCAAGTGATTGTAGATGGTATGTGTGTGGGCCAAGCTTCTCATGGACTATGTATGGACCAATCCATGGGGACCAGAACTTCGTATGCTTGCCTTTGTCTTCTTGGGGTTTATCCCATTTCAAGACTAAGTCACCAACATCGAAGTTAGATTTCCTTGCAGACTTCTTGTCAAACCATCTATTAATACAGTTATGGTGGAGTGTAAACTTTTCTTTTTCTTTCATCCTTTCTTCCTTCAGTTTTTGAAGTGTATCCATCCTACACTGAACTAGCATGCAAGGCTTTCTTTGTGATTCTTGAGACAATTGAAGCGAAGGCAAGTAGATGTTGGGTAGTAGGATGGCTTCTTTACCATATATCAAGAAGTATGGTGAGGCATTCAGAGAGGGTTTTGGGGTTACATGGTCAGCCCATAAAGCATTCGTTAAGGAAGAGTGCCAATTACCCTTCTCATAGTAAATTGTCCTTTTGATTCTATGGATAAGGTTTTTGTTCATTGATTCTATGAGATTGTTTCCCTATGGGTAGTAGTTAGATGAATGTTTCAGCACAATCCCATTTTGTAATGCAAAATCATTATGCTTCAAAGATGAAAAGTATGTTGAATTGTCAAACACAAGTTATACCTGAACACCAAAGCGTGAGATGATGTTCAGTTGGAGGAAGTTGATGACCTCCTAGTCGTTCACTTTCTTGAGCGGAACTACTTTTGTCCACCGCATGAAGTAATCAATTGTTGTCAGAATGTAACGATGTTGTTTCGACGAATGTGGGAAAATTTCCCTAATGATGTTCAAGCACCATTGTTGGAACAATTCAGTCACTGCAACAAGGTGAAGTGCATCTGCTGACCTTCGCATTCTACAGGTGCATCGTTAACAGACCGTCCACTTGTGGGCGTAAGTGTGTGCATCCTTGAATAATGTGGGCTAATAGAAATTGGCGCGCATAACTTTGTGTGCAGTGGTATTTCCTACATAGTGACCCCTAGTTGGTCCATCATGCAGATCATGCAAAACCTTCTCTGATTCATGTGCCTCTAGGCACTTGAGAAAGATTCAGTTGTTGTGCTTTTTGTAAAGCACTCCTTGCACCAACTGATAAGCTAAATATTTGAGGCATAGTGTCCTCTTCTATTTGATCGAAAAGTGAGAGGGTATGGTGCCCTTCTCAAGGTACTAGTGTACTTCTATGTACCAAGAGTTTCCATTTACAGTGGGTGGTGCTCACACTACATCATACATTTAAATTTCCTGCTCCCAATTGATGAGCTCTTATTCTTCCTCTTGTGCATGTACCACCTCAGCTACGAGTCTGCATAGACCATGAACCTTGAAAACGTGAAATGGCTTGATGTCAAGATCATACTCTTGCAAGCCTGTAATCTAGTTTTCATGTTATTCACCCAACTCTTGTTGTATGAGCAGTGAGCAAACTGTTGGGTGAGGCACATAGACTATGCAATGTCTTTTCAGCAAGTAGGGTTTGAAGTGTTTCAATTCCTTGTATACTACATATGCTTATTTTTCGACGACAGGGTAGTTGAGTCTGGGTCCCTGCATGCTTGTGCTCATGAAGGAGATGGGACGTTTGTCGTTCAAATCATCATTCTAAGTGAGTACTACAGTGAGCGAGTTATCGGAGGTGAATGTGTATAGTAGGAAGTCTTTGTTGAAGTCTCGGCTATAGAGTGTAGGTACTTCTACAATAGCCTGCTTGATATGGGTGAATGCATACTTTTCCCTCTTCCCCTAGTTGTAGACTACATCCTTCTTAATCATGTCTTGCATTGATTTGACTATCTACGCATAATTCGAGATGAACTTCCAGAAGAACTTTATCTTTCCCAAGAAGGACTACATCACTTTCTTGTTGGTTGGGTGAGGGATCTATGTAATAGTCTGACTCATTCCAGATCAACCTTGATCCTTCTTTTGGCAAAAATGTGCCCAAGGAGGTTCCCCTCAAACACTGCAAATATGCTCTTTTTGGGATTCAAGGAAATCCCATATTTATGGCATTGCTCAAAATGTTTCTTTAGATGGCGCATGTGGTCTTCCCATTTTCTTGGAAACACACTCACATCATTGAGGTACACAACAATGCTCTATCCGATGAGTCCACAAAATGTGATGTCCATGGAATGCTGAAAGGTTGTGCCTACATTCATGATCCCAAATGGCATTCATCTTTATATGAACGTACCCCACTTGGTATGAAACGTAGTTTTGAGTCTATTAGATTTCGCTACTAGAACCTAATTATATCCTAAAAACCCATGAAGTAAGGAAAACACCTGTGCCCCAGATACAGTTTGCAAAATGTGCTCCATAGATGGCACAAGGTATTTGTCTTTGTCTGAGGCACGGTTCAAGTTCTAGAACTCAACACACGAGCGGATTTTCCTGGACTTCTTACGTATAGGAACAAGGTTTGAAACCCATGTAGAATGACGAACTTTGTATATGATCTGTGCATCCAACAACTTGGTGAGCTCTTTCTGTATGGGGGGTTCAAGCGACGGATGTACTTTCCTTAGCTTATGCTATGGCTTGACCCCTTCTTTGATAGGAATGATGTGTTAGATTATTCACGTGTTGTAAGTTTTCAGATCATCATATGTCCACGTGAACACATCCCGATACCATTTGAGCAAGCATACAAAGGCTTGTCGCTCTTGTTGCATGCAACACGTACCGAGATTGATGAACTTTGGATCTTGTTCTATTCCTAAGTTAATCAGTTCATTCATCATGGTAGAGCTATGGGTTTTTCTATTCCTTGGCCCCTGAAAGTGTTCTTGCAAGTCACAGATTTTTTCCAATGATACCACACCTTTGGGGATGAGGTGACCTTTCTTGATATCCGCCCCAGCTTACAAATATCATTCATGCTTGTCTTCGTCTATCGATGCATCCTTGAAGTATCAACATTGGCCATGGAATGAAGTATCTGTTGATCATCATCAAACACACGTAAATTAGTTATGTTATTTGGGATAGATGGTCTATACAAAATTTCAATAGTAAATCTATCCCTAAGCAGTGACATTCTAGAAGCTGCGTTTGCCAAAGCATTGGCAACTGCATTAAGCATTTTTGGTACAATAGTGATATTAAATGCTTGGAATTTAGAGATCATTTTCCATACCTCTTTCTGGTAACTTTTGAGATGAGGTGATAAAAATTGAATGGTGTTACGTACTAGCCGTACCACTATTTCTAAATCACCTACCACTTTGAGCGCAACCACGTTGAGGCTAATGGATTTTTGCAAGCCCAACATGAGTGTTTCATATTCAGCAATGTTGTTCATGCACTCAAACTTCAAGTGGCTTGAAATCAAATGTTTTCTATTTTCTGGGTCAATCAAAACAAACTCGACTCCTGAGCCCTCCTATGTCTTTGATCCATCGAAGTACATGGTCCACAACTCATCTCTACATGGACCGATTGATGCGCTTGCACTACCGATACTGCTATCGCCATTGCTACTGCTACTCATGTTACAATGTATTGTAGATGTTTCATTTCCATCAGTTGGGAAAGGAAGGAGACCCATCTGCGTGTCTGGTGGGGTTGGAGCTGGTTGTGCAGGATAACAGCCAAATGTTGTTTCTATTGGGTGTGGAGCCTAATTATCTTCTTTATTCAGAGGAATCATTGCATTGGACCCCAGTTCATAATGTGGCGACAATGCCACCCGTAATATTTGCGCTGCAAAAGGGGTCCAGGGAGCCCCCCCTTGGTAGGGGATTGGAGGTAGTGCCCCCGAAGTTAGAAATAGATGTAAAATTGCCTTGTAATATGTTGTAATTTTGTAGTCAGTCTGGGTCATTCATTAGGTAGAGATCTAATGGTAGAAGTTATGTTTAATTTAAGGTTTTTTTCCCTAGAAGGCAACCCCTCACTATATATGATGGAATTGTATTGTGTCTATGTAGATCTATATTCTAAGTGAAAAAGAGAGAGGAGATTGTATAAGAGCAAAGAGGGAATTACAATGGATTTGATGTAGGTTGTATCTCTTCATTTCGCTAGATAATATAAAAGGAAGGATTGGTTGTTTCTATGTGGACGTAGTCCAAATTGGGTGAACCACGTATATCTGTGTCTCTCTTGTTTTATTTGTTTTCTGTGTTTATGTTTATGCAATATATTTTGTGTTCCATTGCTTTGTAATATATAATTTTCTAACAACTAGTATCGGAGCCAAATGTTTATTTGGCTGATAAAATCATAGGAGAGAAGGGTTCCTGGTTCGAGTGGGAGAAATGGTAGAAGATGGTTGGTTTAGGGTCGAAAAATTTAACGGCCAAAACTACTAGCTATGGAAGATGCAGATGGAAGATTATTTGTACCAGAAAGATCTGTACCAACCATTGATCAGAAAGACAAAGAAGCCGATGAGTATGACAGACACAGAATAGGATATTCTCAACTGAAAGGCACTTGGAACAATACAACTGTGCCTAGCGGCATCTGTAGCCTTTAATATTTCAAAGGAAACAACAACATAGGGTTTAATGTCAGCATTGGCCAAACTATATGAAAAAACCTCGGCCTCAAATAAGGTATTTCTTATGAAGCGTTTATTTAATATGAATATGTCAGAAGGTGGATCTATTGTTGTTCATTTAAATGAATTTAATATATTTACTAGTTAGTTAAGTGTTGGCATTATGTTTCTGGTATAGTTATATGTTACAGATGTCGTACTTGATGGCAACACCCATGGCAAGGCTCTCAATATGATGAGAATTAAGAAGTACGTAGGAGAACAATTCAAAAGATGCATACCCACAGGTACTCCATGCAGGGACCGCGTCCAGACACGCAGGTCACCCATTCATGAGGTGCGTACCCCCAGTGCACACACTTCAAGGCAGTAAAGCGTGCACATGTGGGGTTTCTTATGTTTAACCCTTGGTATTTAGCTAACTGTATTGTGTTATTATGGTTTCGGCCCGTGGTATTGATCCATGATTTAAGGAAGAGCTTGCCTATATAAAGAAAAGGAGATCATTTGGCTTGGGTATGCTTTTGGGTTGAATATCTTAAGATCTGAAATACTGGGTTATTATTTCAAAAAGCTTGATCTATATGAAAGTGAAGTGGAAAGCGAATCTGTGAAGGGTGATCTCTCGAGCGCTTGATCAGATCTGGGCATCTGTTTAATTGTATCACACTGGTGATCTGCAAATTCGGCCCTAATCTGATGTACACAGGTGTTTAATGGTGCCTCTGCATTGGTACGCAGAGCAGAAGAAGGCGAGCTGCGTGGGTACGCAGAGCAGAAGAAGGGTGACTGCGTGGGTACAAAGAGCAGAAATAGGAGAACTGCGTGGGTACGTAGAGCAACAATGGTTCAGGTGCGTACGCACAGTAAACATACGCGGCGCAATAGTCCTTTTGGGTGCGTGCCTACTGTGACAGTACGCGGCGCGATAGTGCAATTGGGTGCATACTGTACACAGCGCAGTAGAAGAAGCAGTGCGTGGTCACGCAGTGCAGCAGAAGGAACTCTGCGGGTATACGCAGAGAAGCAGAGGGTGAAGTGCGGAGTGACACAGGCCAAAGAAAGGAAAGTTGCGTATCTGTCTCATGACTATCTGTTGACTGAATTTTTCTGTTGATAATGTGTTCTGGGTTTAGTTCTGTGTTTTTGATCTGGTTACTACTGTTGACTGTGAAATCTACACATACTTGATGATCATTGATGTTTATGGATCCAGTTTGAAAATTTATGAAAAGTGGTCCTTGAAAAGAAGTAGGGGGTTGTAGCTCCCTTCCAGGAGAGACTGGAAAATGAGAGAGAGTTGTAGCTCTCTGCAGGTTGTAGCCTGCGTACTGGTAAAGGACTGCACCAGTACAAGACCATTTTAAAAGGAGTTTCTAATTTGAAAGAAGATAGAGACATATTGCAGCAGGTCGTTTTCACCCACATTGGGTTTCCACCTTATATCTAGTGTTCTTTAATGTGACTGTCTATTTTTTTTGTTCATGCTCATTGTTTTATGGTACTGATATGCAAAAATAATTCAAAGTATAAATAAGGAAGAATTGTCAAAAGGACTAGATAATACTGATTCACCCCCCCTCTCAGTATTATTTTCAACATCCAGGTCACTAAGTAACTCTTTTTTGCTAGTCATGTGGAATGAAGCTCCACTGTCTAAGTATCATACACTTACCATCATTGATGGAACCATGCATGAAATGAGGGAAAATTCCAATTTAGATTGACAGGTAAAAGCCTCACCCACTGCTCCTCTTGAGGACTTCTTCTTGGACTTCTTGAGTGGACAATTTATAGAAAAATGGCCCAGCTCATGACAATGAAAGCACTTAACTTTCGTCATGTCTCTCTTCTTACATCCATGATAAGAATCCGATTTGGAATGGGAATCTTTCCCTTTTCCCTTCTTTTCCTTAATCGTTAAGGCACAATTATCTTCATCATCAGTCTTTGATGAAGAGACATCGCTGGTGTTACTCTTGATCTCCTCCTGCATCAAATCTGACCATAGTCGTTCCCAATCTGACAGCTTCTCCTGACCATTGACAAATTCCTAATAACTATGCCAAATCTTTGGGAGTCCTAGAAGAGAAAGACTCACCATATCATCCTCAACAACCGTGATTCCAACACTTCCAAGTTCATCACGACATTGAGTGAACTTGGTCAAGTATTTTGGAATAGTCTTGCCTTTATCCATTTTGATTTTTCGAATTTTGTCCTTCAGTTCCAATTACCTTTGGTCACTGTTGTTTTGATACAAGTTTGTCAATTTTTTCCACATAGCATACGGATTTTCCTTTGCATGGAGGCTTGAGACAATGTGGTCTCAAACTCCCTCAAGGATTATCCACCTTGCCTTCACCACACATTTCTTCCATTCAGCCAGATTTTGTGCATCCGATGCTACTGGCTTAGGAATTTCTTGATCAACGAATTCCTTCAAGCCATTATCCTCTAGCATAACCTCCATTATGTCATTCCAGGCTATAAAATTCAAGCTACCTTCCAAGGCATACTCGAGCCGCAAACTGTATAACACCTTTTGCCAATCCTGAAGTATGTATCGCAAATTCAAATTTCACCTATAAACCAAAACTCAAAACTTCAAAATATCCTCTATTATATTGTTCTAAGCTCTAATACCATGTAGAAAATCCTATAGATTCACAAGCTCATGCAATTTACTAAAGGAAAAGACAAGACTCTACTTCTACTTTCAACCAGCGCAAGATAATAGATCAATGAAAATAATAATAGCAAGAGGAAGACAAATCAATAACACCTAACATAATAAATATCTGGGGAAAGCCTCAGCTAAAAACCCCACTATCTGTATTGCATTAAATCAGAAATCGAAGATGATAATGCAATGCTTGTTCTCACAAGAACAATCCCAACACTTAGTATAAACAATCCTCAGCCCACAAGCAAGCTCTTGGCCAACACTTAGCCATATCTATAGCTTTCCAAACCCCTATTTCCTTACGCAATTCCTATGGCTCAATAACCCATATTATTGGGAATCCAGTGCATCCAAGACTATGTAATCCATACTAGGTTCAGTTCCTGATTGAATGCATGATCTATACAACTCAATAAATCATACAACTGATAGTACACTATCAATCCACTCTAGTCTCAACTGGGTCTTTCACAGAATCGACATGCATGAGTTTCTAATGAGGGAATATTCAGTTAATTGGAGTAGCACTAGTGGATGCACTAGTGCACTATCTGACTGTTAACTCTCTATTAGTTCCACAAACAATTTGGAACTAATTTAACTAAACTTAACTCAACAAACTAAGTTATCTAATTAAAACTCACAATTAAACTCATATTGGACCCCTAAAATATAGGGAGAACATATACATGACTTCAAAAATACTTCCAACTCAAAATTCCTAAGCTAATTAATTTAATTAGACTTAATTAACTATTTACAAGTTTCTATGAGAATAGAATTCAATTTTAATTCTCAATTTAAGTCAAGGACAAATTAAATTGGAATTTTTTGTTGCCATTTGTCAACACCAAGAAAGATTCCTTCATAAGCTCAAGATTCAAACTTCCCCAAGTTATCTTCATTTCTCTTAATATAATACTTGCTTCCAAATACCTTTAGATGCTTGACTAAGGTATCTTTACCTTTCCAAAGTTCATAGGGCGTTTTATCACTAGTTACCATGAGTTGAGCTCTATTTAATATGTATAATTTTGTTTGAGCTACTTCTCCCCAAAAAGTGTTTGGAGCCTTCTCTTGTAATAATCCATTATTTCTTTCAAATTTCCCATTTTGTTGAGGAGTTATGCTATTGAGTATTGTCTCCTAATTCCATGCTTCTCACATAATTCCGTGATTCATCTAAGGTAAACTCTCCTTATCTATCAGATCTCAAGAATTTGATCTTTATATCCATTTCATTCTCAAGTTGGCCTTTGAATATTTTGAACTTACTGAAGGCTTCTAACCTTTCTTTAAGCAAGATGATCCACATTGCCAATGTATAATCATCAATAAGGAGAATAAAGTATCTTTCACCTTTTAAGGTTTGTGTTCTTATAGGGCTACACACATCTATGTGAACTAACTCCAATGGCTTAGATGATGAATATTCTTTTTTCTTGAAGTGTACCCTTGTCTACTACCCAAATAGACATGGCTTGCATATGGAATCATTTGGATTTGATATCTTTGGCATGCCCCCCGTTGCTTTTGTATTGTTGATTTTACCAAGTTGTCAAAATTGATATGCCCCATTCTACTATGTCATAACCAACTTTCATCCACTTTGCCAATGTAATATTTTTATTTGGATCCATCAAAGACATGCACATTGTTGGGAGTTCTTGATCTATAAACTTCTATGGATATTACACTAGATAGTTTGTCATAATAGATCTTATAAATTATACTTAAAAATCCAAAATCTACACTATGAGGGTTTATTTCTCTTTATATTTCTAGATCTATAAGTTATTTTTTTATTTCATATGCATGCATATTATAATTATGCAGAAAATAAGGAACAACAAAATACAAACTCACAAACCACAATTGACACAAGATTTATCTCGGGAAACCCTTTCAGGAGAAAACCCCATTGGAAGGTGAGGTCACTCTACTCTCTTTCTCTAATTAGAAAATGGATGCAAGTACAAGGAAGTGAGGCCTATAGACTATGGGTTGTTGTAGTGCACAAATCCTCTCTTTTTTCTCTCTCCCTATCCCTCTTTTCTACTCTGCTCGTATATGGAACAAAATTCCCTCCAAAAGAATGGAACCCCTTTCCCTCCTAGTGGTTTGATTGTAATACAACCTCATAGCCTACTAGGGGTTAGGTTTGACTCCCTCAACTCTTAGCTAGAGTTATAATATGGACTCTTATAGAGTCTTCTTCATTATGATCATGTGGCTAGCCGCTTTTCCTTGAGTAACGGGGGTTGATGTGGCATCCTCTTGAATTATGGAGGTTGAAACAAGATTAACTTTTGAGTGGCATAAATTTTGAATAAAAACTCCAATTGAGGCAATTCTTGCACTGTTGGAAAGGTCTCTATGTTCAACATAGGAAAAAAGGTGTTGCAATAAATAAGTAAATTTTTACACAAAAAATTGCATTTGATGCCTCAAACTACTCCCAAAAGGTTTCAAACCCCAATTTTCCAAACTGGGTCCCATCGGTAAAAATGGTCCAATGAGTTGATTACTCCACTCTTTCCACTATAAAATCATATAAATGGATGGAAAATAATATAATGATCCAATCTAGATCACAACTTCCCAAAATATTTTACTAAATGAGGTGAGGAAATTATTCCTCCACCTTCTCTCGGGTGTATCATATAGCTTTGTGTAGAACCTATCCTTTCAGCCCAATCTGCTAAAAGTCATACTGTCCCTATATTGTAGTTTTGGACCTATGCTGCAAAATTGTATCCTCTATAAACTTTGCCTGAGTAATTGGTGAAAAATCCTCTACACAAGGTAGGATTGGTTTCTTTTCTTGATCTAACATGGAAGGCTCATAGAGTTTCAAATTTTCTACATTCACTGCTAAGTAAATGTGCATGTATGGGGGTAGACTAAGTCTATAGGTGTTATCTCCCACATTTTCTAATATCTCAAAGGGACCATAATGTAGATAATTTATTTTATGATAAGGACCCTATAGTCATTCTTTTTTCAACTATAGCCATACTCTATCTCCCACCTTGAAGGACTTTTCTATTCTATGATGATTATGCCCGCCCTTATATTTTTCCCATGGCTTTTGTAGTGTCTCTTGTACCTGTATATGGATATACTTGGTCTTCTCAACATATTTTTGTGTCCTTAAGGCATCCCCTTATAAGATACTCCCTCACTCCTCTTTGCTAATCATAAGCAATATCTAGAGGTGAAGGTGGCTAATATCCAAAAGATATTTCAAATGGGGACTTACTAATAGAAGTGTGCACTTACCAATTTTTTTATCCTATGTCTTTGGATGCTTTTGATTATAACCTCTCAAAAGATGCATCAAGTCATGTTGGCTACTTATGTTTGTCCATATATTTGTGGATGGAATGTTGTAGACATCTTTAACTTCATGTCCATATTTTCCCACAATGTAGTCCAGGATTTGCTAAGGATTCTTGTATGCCTATTTGAAATGATGCTCCTCAGTATCCCAAAGTGTACCTAGACCTGCCCAAAGAATAAGTTTGATACTTCTTTCCCATTGATGGTTTTTTTGTATGGCATCAGAGCACACATCTTGCTAAACCTGTAAACTATCGTGAACAAGTAGTAAAGTCCCTTCCTAGTTGTTGGTAAACCTTCAATAAATTCCATGGAAATTATTTCCTAAGGACAAGCGGGTAGAGGTAAAGGATGATATATAATCTATTTCTTGTTACTAGGCTGGTTGATACAACAAAGCATGCATCATCTTAGCTATCTACTCTTTTATCTTTGGGCAATATACACACGTTTTCAAGTTGGCCATTGTCTTCCCTACACCAAAGTGCCCTAAAAATTTGGAAGTGCAAGCCTCTCTAATTAGTTACAATCACTCACATTTAGGAACAAATAACTTATGTAGCTTGTAGCGTAACTCCTCCTGGAGATGGTAGCCAATGGTGTTGTCACCATTATGCCCATGAATCTAGCTCTACAACTATTGAAACACCTCCTTGAAGTCCTCATCCTTTGAGTATGCCTCTATGTATGCATCATGAGTTAAAGGCTCCATGTGCATTAGAGTTCCAAAAACTATGATCATTGATGTGGACGGCCTTGAAAGCATGTCAACTAACTTGTTTGTGTTTCCCTTCTTATACTTGACCACTAAATGAATTTGTTGTAGAAATCCCATCCACTTGTAATGCCTTGTCTATAGTAGCTTACTCTAGGCTTCCAGGTATTCTAGTGGCTAGTGATCTATGTGGGTTACTGTCTCCTTTCCCATTATATAGTGTTTCCACTTCTTCACAGCTTGCACTAAGGCATAGAGCTCCTTGTCATAAGTAAGGTAGTTAAGAATTTCCCCATGAAATACTTTAGAATGGTAGCATATAGGCCTTTCTCCTTGCATCATGACCATTCCCGTAACATATCCACTCACATTTGTATCCACTTAGAAGGGATACTACAAGTTTGGTAATGATAAATTTGGTGCTTGAATGAAATTCTTCTTTAACTCCTCAATGGCCATATGTTGACGATTCCCCATTGAAAACTCTTGCCACTGGTTGTTATTGCATGGAGTGGTGCTGCTACTCCTAAAATGAGGCTATGAATTTCCATAGGTATTGTTTTTCCCCAACAAAACTCCTGATCTCAAAAACATTAGTAAGCACAAACCACTTCATGATGGCTTCCATATTGGTGGGATCTATTTTCAATTCTCTTCCACCTATCACATAGTTCAGATACACCAAAGAATGATGTGAAAAATCACACTTCTTGATATTTGGTAGCAATTGGTGCTTCTTTAATGTTGACACCTAATCCGAAACGGATGGGTGAACTGGACAGTCATCAAGAAGATGAATTGATCCGTCATGTTTATGTATATAAGTATGTGTTAGCTAATGAATAATACATCAGTTTTTCTCCGGCTCATTCTGGAGTTACCCTGGCCTGACATGGTATCAGAGAACAAGTCCCAGAAATAGTTGTAACTCCTGCTGTCCTGAGAGCTGCTCAGTCCTGAGCGCTACTCTGACATTGATTCCCTGGCCCTGCACGCTGCCTACACTGCTAAGTGATAGGCTTCTCAGAGAACGCCTCCCTGCCTGAAGACTGCGTACCTGACATGCGTACCTAACTCTGGTATCGTACGTTTTGAAGCTGCATTCTTGGTATGAGAGCTTTTGAAACTGCATTCTGTTTATATGAAACGCTGTGTGGCATTTTTTTAAACGTTGTCCGATACTTACTTGAAGCTACCTGTATTAAAATATTTGGAACGCTGCCTGTAAAATATTGTCATGCAATTTATATGAAAAAGGAATATGAAAATGTGTCTTCCATGTAATCACGTGAGTTGAAGCTCATAACTCAGAGCATCGTATTGGAATCTCGAGGGCTTGGAGCTGCAAATGGTTTTGCCATCCGTCTTGAACGTGCGAAGGAAGCATTTCCAGCTTACCGCGCTGCTGTAGGTTCTGGCCTGACAATAATTACTCCCAAAAGATCTATGCACTGCCACCATTTCACACACTACTTTACTGCCATAGCTTGTTCGGTTTCCAAAGGTCACCACCGCCATTCACTGCATCGCCATTACCTCAACCAGCATCGAAGAGCCACCGCCATGTCCTCCTCAAATTCGAAATGGCAACACTGCTAAACTGAAGATGCAATCAACCGACATAGTTTCTGTATAAATGTCGATGAGTAGGCATAGAAAAGATGCACAGTTAGTGTGGTAACGCAACTCTAGCTGCAAGTTATTCATGTTAGTGTTTTAGGCTTGTTACTCTTCTTGGGATTCGGCGTTTCATTTTTGTTAAAGCTGTGTACTCCAATCGTTTCGAATATGGTGATAAAAAGTGTGTAAACAATATATATTACAACAATATATATATTACAGTGACAACAATATATATTACAGCGAAGCGCTCAAACATTTTTTTGGGTGATACATGTAGCAGAATTTTGAATATGGAGATATATATATGGTGATATATGTAGCAGAATTTTAAATGATTTTTTTCTCTATATCAAAATCATTTTTTAAAGCAGAGATATATATATGGTGATATATGTAGCAGAATTTTAAATGATTTTTTTCTCCATATCAAAATCATTTTTTAAAGCAGCGGAAGTTTTTTAAGAGCAATTTTTTTTCGCCATCAGAAGTATATATCAGCAAAAGTTTTATATATCAGCAGAAGTAACCTTTTACAGAATGCATTCAATCATCTCTATGATAGGAATAGTTCTCACTGGCAAGGAGAACTATCCTGACTGGTCCCGAATGGTACAACACACCCTCATTTTCAATGAGCTGTGGAAAGGAGTGTGTGTCGGAGAAGGAGACAGTGACCCAGAAAAACCTACATCAGACAAAGAGCTTGCCATCTGGGAAAACAAGAACAGCAAAGCATATGCATTAATCGCAACATCTATAAATAAGGAGGTGATTCGTCACATTTCAACATGTTCAACTGCCTTTGAAGCTTTACAAAAGCTGAAAGAGCTCTATGACTCACATTCTGCACTTGAAGTCATCCAACTTATGATTAAACTCTTCACTCTTGAACTGCGAAATAATGATCCTCTTGCTCTTGCATCTGAAGTAAAATCTATAGTGCATGATATCAAATCCACTAAAGTTGAGCTAGATATATCTCTTATTGCTTTTCTCAAGGCACTGTATCCTACATACTCCAATTATCTTGAGTCTTTGCAAGCAAATGGAATTCTCAAGGATATAACCTTCAACTCTCTTGTGAAAAAGTTTGCTGAAAGAGAAAAAGCCTTTGGAAAGAAGACAGTCCCTGAATCTTCTGAAGAGACTGTATGCATGGCTAATAAAGAAAAATATCTTGCTCAAGATTCTACAAGAGGAAGAGGTGGACGAAGAGGAAGAGGAAGATACTTCAGAGGCAGGGGGGGCAGACATCCTCAAGGAGAAAAGGCAGATTTACATTGTATTCCCTGCAAAAGAAATGGATCACATGATGCCTCTACATGCAAGCTACCATGGGACAAAATTGAGCAGAGAAGAAACCAACAGAAAGGTAAAACTGATGATACATACAAAGGTAAAGCACCTGAATCCGCTCACTATATTGAGGCACAATGTAACATTGGAGTAAATGAAGATTTGTTTAACACTTCACTTGCTTCCTGGAAAAATGATTGGCTGCTTGATTTAGGAGCAACCTGTCACATGACTCATAGAAAAGATTTTTTTGAAGATTTCACTGACAATGTTGATGGAGTAGTATACTTTGCAGATCAATCAAAAATAAAGCCATCAGGGCTTGGCACAATCAGGCTTAAACTGCCTGGTCTCTTAGAATTTCTTCTTGATCATGTTTTATATCTCCCACAACTCAAGAGAAACTTGCTGTCCTTGGTCCACATCCGCCAGCAAGGTCACTCCACTCATATGTTTGATGGCAAGTTTGAGGTGAGAAAAGCATCTGATCACTCACTTGTCATGAGGGGAATAGAAGAAGAAAGACTTTTCAAACTGCAAGGAACATCTACTCATGCACAACATTTCTCATAAATTTCTCATCATGAAGAAGGTACACTTCCATCAAGTTTATTATGGCATGCTAGATTTGGACATTTAAACTATGACAGTCTCCGTTTATTGAAGAAAAATGGTGTTGCTGGTTTGCCTACAATTCCTAGAAAACTTAAGCAATGTGATGCTTGCATTCTAGGAAGGCATAGCAAACAGTCTTTTCATGATTCACATTCAAGAGCACATAGGAAACTTGAACTCATTCCATTCAGATTTATGTGGTCCAATGCCTGTTTCTTCTGCAAATGGAAATAAATATATCATGACATTTATTGATGACTACACCGGAATGTGTTGGGTTTATTTATTGAAGAACAAATCTGACGCTTTTCAAACATTCAAGAATTTTCATAAATGGATTGAAAATGATGCACAATCTCATATTGGGTCTATTCCCACTGATAATGGAAAAGAATACACATCAAATGAATATGAAAACTATCTTCACCAACATGGGATCAAACATCAAACGACTGTGCCTTATAATCCCCTATAGAATGGTGTAGTTGAAAGAATGAATAGGACAATCTTGAATATTGTACGATCCATGCTTTTTTTCAAAAATGTAAAGATAATGTTTTGGGCTGATGTTGTTCTATGTGCTGCATATATAAAGAATAGATGTCCATCTAGTGCTATTAGAAACATGACTCCTTATGAATTGTGGTATGGACATGTTCCTTCGGTCAAGCATCTTAGGGTTTTTGGTTCCACCTGTTTTTCTTTGATACCAAAGGTACATGGGAACAAACTTGGTGCTAGAAGTCGTAAGTGTATTTTCTTGGGGTATTCAAATACCTCCAAAGCATATCGTCTCTATGATGAAGTAAATAAAAGGTTGTTGTATCTAGAGATGTAATTTTTCTTGAATCATCTAAATCTGACAATGTTGTTGAGTGGCAACTTGATCTCTTGGATATATTCACAAATGCAAAATCATTTCAAGAATTTGATAATTAGATTCCACATCTTGAAGGGGGGATTCCTATACCATATCAACATGTGGAATCTTCTTCTAAAGAACACTCTCCCCCGCATGAACCCCAACAACGGATGATGCTTTAAGTGATGTGATTGATAGAATTTGGAGACTCAATCTTGATCCAGTGCCAACTCAATCAACGGAGTAGCCTGGACCATCTGAGAAAGGTCCCCCAAAGTGGTTGATAAAGATACTTGAAAGTGTTCATTCTCATGAAGTTGGAAAGACAAGAACTAGAAATTCAAACCGGCAAAATGGAAGTGATGTAGATGACTCTAATTCACCTGTTGATATGGATGTTTCTTATGATTGTGAATTGAACTTGTCTATAGATTTTGTGTTGAAAATGCAACAAGATGATGGAGCTTAGTGAAAACAAGTCGCCTTCACTAAGTGGGCCCGCATGCTATTTTTGCCGCAAAGTCTATTTTTAGACATATGGATCAGTTCTATGAGTTGCAAGATGCTATTTATGGATGATTGGTCATGTTGGTAAAAATAGAAGGACCTCTATTTTTAGACATATGGGCGGAGTCTATTTTTAGACTACCAGTCAAAAAATAGAACAGTCGAATATTATTAGCTCTTAATAATATTTGGACTATATTATCTTATCCTCTTGCAGCACTTCAGTTCGAGCTACGGATGTGGCACATGCAACTGCCAGAAGGAAATACGCTTTTCCTATGGGTTAGTTGAGCTATTGCATGATGGACTTTAGTTATAACTCAAGTGATTGAGGAGTTGATGGAGTTGTGTTCAGTTTGACTTAGTTGAACTAGTTGTATTTAGTCTAACTGGCAAATACACTAGCGATGAGTGGTGTGAATTAATTATTAATTAATTCACTAATTATTAACTCATAAATCAACTAAAGAATACATCATTTAACTCAGTGCATGGACAATTTAGTGGAGACAAGTGTTAGAGGCGGGTGAAAGGGTGAGACTACTATCATTTGTGACTATAACTGTGCATGAGATTTGCACAATCATTGATTGAGATTGCCATTGAGGATTGCACAGTACAAGCCAAGGGAATTCAAACTTGGATCAGATCTATTCTCAACTTGGATTGCGCAGTAGAGGCAGGCAAACAGTGGAGGAGATTTGAACCCATG
>APFE030680934.1:4579-50097 GCA_000404065.3 Pinus taeda
AACTCGCCATCATCCCGGCTCACCAATCCTTTTGCCTTGCCTGCCATTGCTGCGCATCCATCTACATGCAACTGATAAAGGTTTCTCACTCGAACCCCTATCTTCCTGGTCTCACCAGTTGTCTTGCTGCGCAGGAAGGCCTTTCCCTCGCTGAAAACAACATCATACCCCTTGTCTTCTAACATCGTCATTGAGATGAGATTCTTCTTCAATCCTGGAACATGCATGACTTCCTTCAATACAAGGGGTTTACCAGACTCCCTCTCAAAGGAAATGTAACCGATACCGGTCGCACTGTATCTACCATCATCGCCCATCTCGATGTGCACTCCAAGATCTTTGTCCTCCAGATCAGAGAACAAATCTCTATCTCCCGTCATGTGAAAAGACGCACCACTGTCCAAGAACCACACTGATCCTATCACACTTGAAACCAAGCATGCGATCAATGAAAAATCAAGCTCAAACTGATAAGCTAAGGCCTCTCCCCCTGCAGATCCAGCAGCTTGCTTGTTCTTCTTCTTCTGCGAACAATTTGTGGCATAGTGTCCGTGCTGGTGACAGTGAAAACACTTCACCTTGGACATATCCTGCTTCTTGCCTTTCGCACCAGACTGAGAAGCTTTCTTGCTCTTCCCTTTCTTTGCTTGGGCAGCCAAAGCACAATTCTCTTCATCAGCTCCCTTTGACGAAGATCCGTCCCTGGTACTCCGCCTGATCTCCTCCTGCACAAGATCTGACCATAGTCTTTCCCATCCTGGCAACTTCTCCCGACCATTGACAGAGTCCTGATAGGACTGCCAACTCTTCAGAAGACCAAGGAGAGCCAAGCTCACCAAGTCCTCATCACCGACAGTAACCCCCACACTTCCCAGTTCATCTCGACACTGAGTGAACTTCGTGAGATACTTGGGAATACTGTCACCCTTCTCGCATTTGATGTTTCTGAGTTTATCTTTGAGCGCTAGCTTCCTCTGATCACTCTTGCTTTGGAATAATTCTGTTAATGATTTCCACATCAAATATGGAGTAACCTTTCCATGGAGGCTGGACACAATGTGATCCTTCACGCCCTCCAACAGAATCCTTCGACATTTTGCGATCTTCTTTTGCCAAGCATCAGCTTGAGTAGCATCAGTAGGCTTTGGAATATCCGTATCTATGAACTCCTTCAGCCCGTTATCATCCAATACTGCCTCCATCCTGTCCTTCCATGCAATATAGTTTGAGCTGCCCTCAAGAGCATACTCCAATCGCAATCCGTTGAAAGACATTGCTGCGTTGTCACCAAGAAAACACTGCTGCGAATTCGAATTCCACCAGCAACCAACTCAACCGCCTCAGATCTAAGATTCGTGAGAACACAATATTTCTGGTATAGAGATTGACTGTATGGGCTTTTACCGGGTATTTCACCTTCCAAAGGAAGGATGAATCCAGAGGCTACCTGGCCCGATTAGAGGCTCTACCTAGAGAAATAGAATGTAAACACTTCCTGAATAGTAGATCTGATGATCAACAGCTCTGATACCATGTAGAAATTTTGAATAATTTAACACATATTCAGTGGAGATTATCCTGATCATGTACTATTGCGAAAACATACACAATACATAAGCTCCTCTACGTTGATCATCAATATAGCAGCATCAATAACAATAAAAAATCAAGAGCATTCACACATTAACACAGTATGTATCTCGGGGAAAGCATCTCGCTAAAAACCCTAACTATATATATATTAATGATTGAGTCATGTAACATTACACAGCATAATACTTCTCACAAGTATCTCCACCTCTGTTACTCACAATACAGCTCAGATCTGATCTCCAAATCTCTTCCACTGCTTGCCTGCCTCCACTGCTCAATACCTGGATGAGAATGAATGATAATGGCTCAAGCAAACTCGTATTTACTTGGCAAAATCACGTGAGCACAAGCTACAATGTGGGCAAATACGTGGGCAAACTCATTGGCATACTCAATCCCTTGATTGTGCAAGATCTGGTGCACAACTATAGTCACAACTTATAGCAATCTGATTCTCTACCACCTGTCCCTGTTGAACTGAACATGCACTGACATGCAACTGAGTTAACTGATGTATTCATTAGTTGTATTATGAGTTAATAACTTGTGAATTAATTAATAACTAATTCACTCAACTCATCTCTAGTCTATTTGCCAGTTAGACTAAATACAACCAGTTTAACAAAGCTAAACTGAACACAACTCCATCAACTGCACCTCCAGTCCACTAAACTCAACTCACTTGAATTCTAACTGAAGTCATGCATGCAAATATTCAACTAACCTATAAGAACCACGCATTTCCTTCATGCAATTGCATGTGCCACATCCGTAGCTCGAACTGAAGTGCTCCAAGAGAATAAGATTAAGTTTATAGTCCAAATATTATTGTGAGATAATAATATTTGGCTTTTCTATTTTTGACAGCCAGTCTAAAAATAGACTTGATCACTTACACTGTGATCACTCACACTTTCATCAAAAATAGAAGTCCATCTATTTTTCCCAACTTGATCAATCATCCATAAACAACAACCTGCAATCCATAGACATGATCCATATGTCTAAAAATAGACTTGCGCCAAAAATAGCCTGCGGGCCCACTTAGTGAAGGCGACTCTTTTCACTAAGCTCCATCATCTTGTTGGAATCTTAACAGAAAGAAGGGAACCATGAGAAAATTCATCCTTCTTATTCAAGAAATATATCCAAGTTTTGTGAGAGAAGTCATCCATAAAGATACATAATATAAATATCCACCCAAATATGTCATAGGCAACATACCAGATAGATCCGAATGAACTAATTGCAAAATGTCAGTAGTCTTGCTATCACTTGAGGTTAATGGTCCCCTTGTATGTTTTCCTTTGGCACATCCTTGACAAACACCATAATGTTCTATTCTGAATTTGGGCATACCTGTAACCATCTTCCTTGCATTGGGTAGAGCCTTATAATGAAGATGAGAAAACCTTTGGTGACATAGTTTGGATTGAATAGATGTGTTGCAAGGCATAGCTCCCAATGGACTTCCTCCAACTTGATATAGGATATCAACCCTGAATCCAAGAGTAAATTCTTCTTTAAAATTTCATTTCCAAACATGTACCTTTCCATCGATGAATGCCACCTTGAATCCTTTGTCTTCCACTACCGAGATAGATACCAAGTTCTTATTTAGATCGAGTACATATAGTGCTTCTTGTAGATGAACGATGTTACCATGATTCAATTGAAGAGTAACATTTCCAACTCCCTTCACGGGATAGGTGGCATTGTCTCCAAGGATAACTTCCAAATTTGTATCCTTTTCTATCAGATTTGAAAGATCCTCCTTGTACCCAGTGAAATGCCTTGAGGCATCACTACCAATTAACCAATTTCCCAAGGTGTTCGGAGGAGAGGTAGCAAAGAGGGAAAATATAAGATAACATTCATTTTTTTCTTGTTATCTACAACATTAGATTCATCATACCTGGAGTTTCTTGATCTTTTGGCAGGTTGATCATTTCCAAGTTGAGTAGCGGACACATTCCTTTTGCCTTTGTTGTTGAACCTGTCATTCCTTTGATTGTTGTTGCCCTTGAAATTGTTTTGGTTGTTGTTGTCATCATCATAAGGTGTATCCCTTCTATTAGGGCACTCCCTATCATATTGGCCAAACTTGTTACAAATGAAGCATCCTTCATTCCTTCCATTTTTTAATCTTGGTCTTCCTTGACATTGCTTCTTTGAACATGCAATGTTCTTCTTTTTATCATGAGCGGAGAATGCAATAGGATCATTCGTATTTGAAGGAATTTCCATTTCCATCATCCTTATCTCTTCTTAATAAAATCTAGTCAACAATTCTTCAAAACCTAGAATCCTGTCATTATTGAGGATAGTAGTGTTGAACACATGCCATTCACGAGGGAGACCTCCAAGGGAAATGAGAGTGAGATCCCTGTCAGCAATAACTTCTCCAATTGAAAGTATATATTTTTTTTATCTCGGTAATCCTCATGAAGTAGTATTGGATATCTTCACCTTTTCCCTTCTTTATGTCCTTCAACTTGTTCTTGAGAAAAATGACTTGGTTTGCATTGCTAGCTTTAAACATGCCAACCAACCTATCATATATTTTCTTTGATGTGTTCAAATTGGAGATGTAAGCAACTAAATGATTATGAATAGAATCCTGGATGATCTTCTTGGCTTTGACTTCACCTTTCTTGTACTTTGTCTTAGCAACAGCCGGTGCATTTGAAGGAGGTTCAGTAATTTTTCCCTGCACATAGTCCATAACATATTTCTCTTCTAAATTCAAATCAAGAGACATCTTCCATGCATGATAATGAAACTTATCACAAAGCCTGTCATTAGATTTGACGTAGGATGTGGAGGCCACTGACTCTTGTCCTTGATCAATTGATCTTAGTATTGCTCTTATCACTCTTGCTTGGGATTTGTCTTCACCTCAACTCTCATACCATGTTAATTTTAGATAACAAAGGTATGTTCTATGCTTAAGAGCAATTTTACTTAAATTTTCTTATTAGCCTAATTTCAATTTCCAGATTAGCAATTACATTAACATAATAGTAAAATGCAGATAGAACATAAACAATAACTAGAAATAAGCCAAGACAAGAGGACACAATTTTTGGCAGATGCCAGGGAAAAACCCCAATGTGGGGAAATCCCTTTGAACAAATATTCTTATTATTCTTGAAAATTTCAGTAGAGAGAGAGAGTACAATATACAAATTTATTTACCCAATCATAGTCAAAATCTGTCCAGTCAAATAGCAGTCAACAGGATGCCATAACCAGAAAGTCAATGCTGGTTAATGTGGCAGAATATCTCCTCCAAATCAGCTCAGTCAAACCATGTCAACTCGGCCTCCAAGGATAGGATAAATCGGCCCAAAATAGTCCCCAAAATATTATTGAAACTTGGTCAACACAAAGTCAAACCTATAGTCAAACTTGTTGGGGTGAATGTTGGTCAAACAACTCTGAATGCCTTGATTTTTGTGCCAGAAATGTGGCTTGCCCAAAAAAAAATATTCCCTAAGAAAAACATAGTCAACCTCGGTGAACAGTTTCTTGACCAACGCTGGTCAAACCTTCCTGCAATTCAGTCAATGCCCAAAACAAAAAATCATAGTCAAACTTTTCACGTGTGGAGGAGAAGAAGGTTTCCCTGAAGTTGTACGACCCAATCAGATGAGGAGAGAGAGATATGTGTGATAATGAGTGATTTCCAAATGAGGTAGATTCACCTTTTATTTATATGCAACATTGAGGATGAAAAGACATGTCTTTTGGACTTCTGAGCCTACATAAGTTTGTTGGCTGACCTTGACAATTTTTCCATAATAGAAATAAATTCATAATTCCAATTGTACATGTCAGAATGAGATGATATTTAGATCAATCCTACACCTCTCAGAAATAGGAATCGAATAACAATTTCATTTGCATCATATGAGTTGTCTAACGTGGAGTTTGGTTCTAGTTGCAAAATTTAACAATTTAGGACCAATAACTACAAATCTAGGTCCAAATTTGTAACAGGCTCCTTGTTTTCCTAATATTGAACAAAATTTCATGGAAAAGCTTCCAATAATTTCTGAAATTCTAGAAAATTCTAACATGAAAACATTATTTTTTTTATCATCACAAATTTCTATTGGGAAATCCATCAGAGAAACTTACGCCATTGAATTGGATCAGGAATTCAGTAAATCTTCTAAATCTCCAAAAAAAGATACTAAACAAGACATAACACTTCCAAAGGATTATAGTATGGTTATACCCCTCTCATAGAGTTTTTCAAATGAAAATACCACAATCACACAAAATCATTTGAATCCTTGGGTTGATGTAGTATCTCCAGCTATGAAGTTCACTCAATGAAGGGCTTGAAACACTCTCCAATGCCTTATAATACTTTTGGCCTCTAATATGGTTGTAAGACCATTTACCTTTGACGGATCCACCATTGCTTTACATGTAATTGTGTTAATGCATCGATTGACAATTTCTATATCTTCAGATCAAGGCAAGAGAGCCTTGGTTGTCTGAAACATGATGATTGAATCGTTCCAATCATGAAGGATGCATGAGTTGAATAAGATCTCAAGCTTGTCTATAAGGTTTCCCTTTTCCATTCCCTCTGGCAAATTCTTCAATGTAGAAGGTGTCTGGTTTTGCCCCAAATTTCATAAACTTCATTGTTGCTGACCTAATTACAAATATTTCTGATATGCCATTAAGAATGTATTGTTGAAGAAACTAGAAGATAGTCATTGGAATTGTTGCATTGGGCAAGCCTACTAAACCATTATACTTTGCTACTTTATATCTTTTGATTTCAGTGAGTGTTGAAACTATCATGACAAGAACATAAAAAAATGTGTCAAATCCTATCCTTTGGAGCATCATAATGTCGTGCTTGAGACCTGTAAATTTTTTGGCTAGTGGAACAAAGATCCAAGTAGACACAGGCACACGCACAATAATACTGAAGGATATGAAACACTGCAAGGATGTAGGAGGGATTTCAATATGTCCAATAATCACTATCCACTGTGCTGCCCTGTTTTATGAAGAAAGTAGAACACTGTGCAAAGACAACCCCATACATTAAACATGTTATCCAAATAGGAATCAACCATGCAAAGAGATTTACCTTTTTGGCACTCAATACAATATCATGAGATGATTTTTCCAGGAAACCGTTATGACATTCTTCTGACATTGTTTTGGTATTGAATTAGAAACAGATGAATTACATAAACTGACCCCCACTCTAAGTTATCAAACCAATACTACATAGAATCCCAAATTATAGAAACTTGTGTCTTTGTAGTGACCCTCTTAATCATTTGCTAAACGTAAGTGTTATTTAGAATGACATCATTTTTCTATCTAAGACAATGTCAAATGCACTGGAAGGGTAAGGCAACCTCTGTGTCGATATGATACCCAACATTGTAAGAATTCCATGTTCAAGAGAAAATTGAACTTGGACTTCATAATTATCTCTGGGTTCCAGGGACATGGTTAAGATTACATGATATACTAGATAGCCACCATATATGGAAACATATTTCACTTCACAGGAATCTCCTACATCAACGAAAACATTTACACCAGGAGAAGTCTACAATATCTTGTACTAGCCATCATTGAAGTCCCAAGCCCTCGCAACATTTAGTTTGTGAGTTGCAATGTGTTCAAAAACGGAGGTAACCCTATTTCTCTTTGTTGGGTCTATTGCCATAACCAAAGCATGGTCTAATTGCAACTTGGAAACTGCCTTGCATGTATCTATCATGAATTCCATCAAACGTATAACACCTAATCACTTTCTTTACCACTAGCTTGTTTATTTCAGTTGTCTTAGAAAGGTTATTATTCTTAATGTGTTCACCTATTTGAGGAACTAATTTTTTTGTCCCATGTCCTTGCAAAACCACCCTATACCATTTTAATTTTAAATTATTTAAATTAATCACATGTAAGTCATTGGTAGAAATCTTTACTGGACCAATGCCACCCTCAATGATAACTATGGTGGTACTCACTGCAGTTGCATTATGCACTGCCCATATGCCTTAAGCAATTTATGTTTCTAGTGCCAATATCAATCTTCTTTCAATTCCAACAAAAGAAAAGAGAAAATAACTATGAATCATACCGACGAGTCATCCTAACTATTCTGAAAATTCCAGGCACAACATTCAAGATTGTTCCCTTTGATGGTAATATGATGAAAGATGTAGTATCTAGTTTACACCAAATACAAGTAGATAAGATTGATCCCACATATTGTTGATGGAAAATGCTGGACAGAGTTGTGACATGTCAAATGAATGAGAACACCCAAATAGATTTGAAGAAGAGAAAAAGATAGTAGAGTTTGAGCCAATATAGAATAAGCAAAAACCATAATTAATTGGGTCAATTTGAGTTACAACATATATTGTAGCATTTCCTTCCTTGTTGTGGCTCTATGATGTAAAGCAGCTACAATATAACAAGGTTTGTTATGGTTGTCATGTTGTACGAAAGGTTTTTTTAGTAGGTTTGCATAGTGACCAATATACTTAGGAATTGCTTCTAACTAACATCCATTGTTTGCAACATTATGCACTAATTTCTTGGTTACTACAAACTGCATTTGCATAATTTTGGAAAACTTTGGAATATAAAATTAATTGATCTAGCAAAACTTTTGTTTCCAAATAAATTTAATACCTAAGGTTATCATCTCAAACATATTTACACACTTGTCCATGATTGATGGACCTACACATGATATTTCAATGCCTTAATGGAATTATCTAGTATGGTGTTTGAAGACTTTCAGTGAAAGCCTTTATCTTCTTAGAAGAAATATTTTGGAAATATTGTAATGCTCGCTCATGCATAAACTATGAGGGATCGGTTCTATAGAAGGGAAAAGACGCATGCACCCTGTAAGTGTTTGGGTATTATGCAACATGCCTTTATCTTGTAACTTTTTGGTTTCTTTAATGAGATTTCTACACCATTCTTGTAATATTTGTTGTTTATGAGTGCAAATGATTTTTTGTGCATGTCCTTTGTGAAGGTTTTAAGCATGCTAGTGTAGATGCCTAAATTTCTCTCGCAGGATAGATGAGGCATGCTTTCCCCATTCTATTTGTGATACCATTGTTCAGATAGTTTTGGGTAGTGTTCTTGTTTGTCCATGAAATCCATGTAGTAAAGGCCAAACATATATCCATTCAAATTTATTTAGCAATGCCCACATAGAGTTCCCACACACATTTACTCCTCTATAATTTGTTCCATTTCACTTGTTATTCAAACATTCATTTAATTTTTTAATAAAATTTTCTTCACTCCTAGCACATTCATAAATATCAATCAAACTTCAACATTAACAGAACACATGCTTCATTGTGTTTGTCAAATGATGTAGTGTACTAAGTAGATAGTCCACTTGAAATGTATCCTTACATATTTATGAGAGTGGGAGGTTATCGTTATTGGCATCACCAAAACCTAATACCACCAGTCCTTAGATTTACCAATAGCTTTGCTTTTCTCATAGGCTTACACCTGCCAAATGAAATTGCAACATCAAGAGTATGGACATCACTCCAGTCATCATGTGTATATGTCTGGAAGAAGGTTGTCTTGCATCTATTTTTAAATTGCTAACCAGAGCTACATATTTAGTTATCTAAGAACACAAGCCATATCATCGTTCTATATTGCTCTTTTGATGTTGAGGGTATGAAATGTTTAAATTCATGCAATATATTCCTTTTATGGATACTAAAGGCTGATCATTTTGCTTGGCTTCATGAAACCAGATAACATCAAAGTCTGGTTCAAATTCTACAAGCACTAAACAAGTTATGGAAGAGCCCAGCTTCTATGGAAACTTTGGGACTGCATATTGGGTGTCCGACATTCAGCGGCTGAACACCAAGGATGGCTTCCCTCCACTAAATAAAATCAAGTACTGCTCATAAAATTCACCACTCATAGTTCCCTTTGAAGCAGAATTCTAGTGTTACATGCAGGATAGGATACCTCCCTTGGCACCTTCTGCCATTGTAGTTCCAAGCTATGATCATGTAGTGGTGGAGGGTTCTTCTGCAAAGGAATGATAGACTACTCTTCTGATGGCTTTTAGTGGCAGAGAAAGAATATGCATGGAAAACTATACCTTGTGCCTGGAGCAGATGAAGTTGGACCCTTCTACATGTCAAACAAACCAGATAGCCATGGTGGAAGATTCTCCTTGGAGACCTATAATCCCAATGGTTGGAAAGATTATTGGTTGCCTTGTTAAAGTCAACGATGATTCTATTCCATGTTCCCTCTCCAAAATCACCAGGAGCAGTAGAAATGTGTATGCTTTTTTGTTGTTATACTTGATTTTAGTGGTTTTTTTAGTTCTTTCACCAAAATTTATCCCTATGAAACTCATGCCATTTTAGTCATATAAGGCCACACCATTCATAGAATGATTAATACTATGGAGCTAACCAATGAACCAATACTTCCACACATTTCAATAGTATTTATATGGAATCTAACTTTATATCTTAATCCTTTTTGTTTGTTTTGGTTAGCATAATTGTTTTTCAGCTAAAATTTTCATGGGTTTTTATTGAACTTTGTGAAAATGTAGGTCACTAGTGGGACCATTAAGCTATTATACAATAGTGGGAACAAAAAGAGGAGTTCCTCCAATGTATTCAAACGTTGCAAAGAAAGGGGCATCATGGACATGGGTATTCAGTTGTTAGTTCTGGACGTAGAAGCCTTTTTCTCCTCTATTTTGCTGAATATGAAACACTTCTGCCCATTTGGTCTTGTTGGTTGTTCATGGAAACTTAAAAAATCACAGAGATTGCAAAAATATAACTATTATCATGGGAAGAGGCAAGCTTGAACGACATACTTTTTGGAAAAAGTTCTTGCCATAATTTTTGAAAAAGTTATTTTATATTTTATGGTGAGAAAATTTTGATAATAATCATAGTTTGTAAATCTAATGTATGTGTATAGGTTTGTTGAGTTTTGCTAATAATCATCTTGAATTTCGATAATAATCATAGTTTGTAAATCTAATGTATGTGTATAAGTCTTCTTGTTTTGATGACATTTTTATGCTCAGTCCAAAATTGGAATACTGTAGTTGTTCTAAGAATTGAGCACTTAGGTTTTCAAATTTTGATCATGTTGTGTGCTTCTCTCCATTTTGGCCCCTCGTGTTCCATTGCCGCCTAGAGCTGATCTTTACAAGATTTTGATAAGTAAAGGTCCAAAGAATAAATCATCATCCTTCCCACCTATTTCATCTGATCAACATCCAACAATAATAGGTAAACCCAATGTCGTTGAGGAAGATAGTGATGGCAAATTTGAAACAGTGGATGGAAATTCAAAGACTGATGTCACTGAACATGGTAGTCTTCTTTTTTCTCCTCTTAAGTTTACAAACATAACACTTCGTAACTTCTCAATTGTTTTTGAGGGAAACCTTCTTGACACTCAAAGCTTTGGTCATATTAATGTGAAGGTTGATGGAAAGCAACTTCTAGAAATGTGGCACTCATGATTATGTACAGCCCGGTTTTCAAGGCCCCTATCATCTTGTAGAAGAAAACTTAGCCTACAAACACAGTGGGGATTGTCAAAATGGCATTTGGTATGATGGTAGTCCAGAGCTCCTTCATGATAGTTATGGATTGGGGATATCGTATTCTGACAATTTTCCCACACTTGACAACAATAAGGATCAAGCCTTCTCTAGCATGAGAAATGAACAAATAAAGCAGATATCCACCTATTCTGTACCTTGTTTGGGAAATCCACTACAGAAGGGAAGGATCATGTCACACTTCTCCAAGCCTGATGAATTAGAAGATCCATCAGATGGTTAGATTTTCAATGAAAGGTGGAACAAAACCTTGAATGCAGGTAATGAACATAGTTATATGGTAGAAGAGAAGGTTCGTGAAGCCTTGAAGGCAGAGGAATCTAAATTTTCTAAAAACAAGCGCAATGGAGCCATTGCTACCTACAACAATACAGAATTTTGATACGAGTTTGAGAAAAATAATAATGTGATTCGTATGTTGAAATCTAATGATGATCATCGGTCCATCCCTCTGGCTGATTTGTATGATAAAGTGAAGGTTAGTTGCTCCCTATTTTTCAATTATAGTTTTGAATACCATGGATTTTTTCAAAATTTTGAAATGTTGGGTGAAAATGGAAATTGTGATGAGAAGGAAGAACAGTTGTGTCTTCAAGTTGAAAAGGTGGATATCTACCTGATCCTGTGGTGAATCTAACTCATGAAGTCAAAACTGATGAAATGTTAGAATTGGAATGGCAACATGGGATCCAGGAAACATCTTTGTTCCATTGATAACAAAAACATCTACATACAACTCAAACACTGGAGACCTAGGTCATATATTGTATTTTTTTGATGGACCTCCTATATATGACTCAAACTATTTCAAGAAAGAACAACAGAGATGTTCCTACACCTGAATTTGTCCAAAAAATGACTCATATGTGCAGAAAAGGGAACAATAACATGATAAATGTAATGAAGCTGGGTCGTATATTGTATTTTGTTGATGGGTCTCCTTTATATGATTCAGATTGTTTCAAGAAAGAACAACAAAGACGTTCTTACACCTAAATTTTTCCAAAAACAGATTCGTATGTGCATAAAAGGTAACATTAACATGGTAAGTGTAATGAAGCTCTGAACATGAATAGAAGAACCCTTCCTAAAGCATTGCCCAGAACAGACTAAACACATTGCTTGGAAAAAAACAACAATAGGAGGTATAATCTGTATTTTGAAGGTTCCCCTGTATATGACATGATGATGCACCAGAGTAGAGCAATCTTTCTGTTTGATCCAGACCTAGTGGAGGTTGAAATCGTGTAGATACTAATGGACCTGTAGCCTGAAATATATGAAGGACATATGCCACAATGGGGAGAAACAATTCTCAGCATAATGTCTCTCCAGGATCATATTTGCCCCAAATATGAGTTTCTAGAACTTGCTATGGAACTTCTAGCACACTGCCCAAGTTTTGATTCAAGCCTAATATATCAAAGAGTTTGTGAAGACAAAGTTACGTGTTTCAAAATGAAATCAACAGGAAATAAAATTGTGTCTTCGATGGAAACCTCAGATGATTTTGATGAATATTTTTCGTTTGTAGAAATATCCCCTCACTCAGGTGATGGAGGGATATCTAATGAGCCTTTAGTAAAAGCATATATTGCCACCCTGAAGAGATACAATCAAAATCAGAAAAGTATCTGTGTTGAAATGACCATGACCAATTCTCATCAACCAGTCCAAAATACGATTCAACTAGACAAGCATCTATAGAAGGTCCATACCTAAACTAAAATAGGTTATTCTAGCATTCAACCTCCAAAATTATAGTTTCTAGATGCGAGACACTGAAGCCTATAGACCACAAAATGAAGAAATCAAAGGCTGGGAAGTTTGTTTCTGGTGTGTTCTCATTACATTTCCAAGATGCCATTAGAAGTTGTTTCACCCAAGTGACAAACAATCATGATAAAATGGGTGATGTAGTAAATTTTAGGACCAAAAATGCACTGTCATTTACAAGATATCAAAAATGGAAACTGCCAGATCAGTGTAAAATACATAGTGTTTTATTCCAGGCTGGGAGGCAGAGTTTATATTAAAAACGCTATGTCCATACCCTATAACTTGAGTTTATAAAAAATATGTAGTCTTGGGAACCATGACCTGGAATTCTTAGCTAAGGATGGAGGTTGAAGTAGCCAAAAAAAAATTCTATGGAGGCCTATCCATATCTACCTCTTAGAAGTCCACATGTATATTGCTTAACATATTGGCATAATGTAAATGGTACTCAACAAACACACTAGGTTACTAAAAGAAAATAAAAAATGTAATGCCCATTTTGGGCTTTAGTTACTAGGTCCACAAAAGTCGTTGGCCTCTAGGTCTTCATATTTCATTGTTGTAGAGTTAATATCAAAGTAGATAGCCACATGTTTGTCTTTAGTGGGGCCTTCCAATAGCTTTGAGATATGAGCAGTTAGGGTGTATCCATAGAATGATGTATGAAAAAGGAGGTAGAGTCTACAAAGGTGTTTCTTAGGTTGAGAGTGGGAGATAACTCAACGTCTAGAGGGAGGTTGAAGTGAACCAATGTGCACCCACCCATCATTTATAGACTCCATATTTGAGGCCATTTCCAACTAGTTCCCTCTAAAAATGGTCATGGAGGCCTGAGGTTCATCCTCCCATTCCCTCTATACCAAGAAACACTACGTAATATTTCTAGAAATTCCACCAAAAAATTCACTCATAATCCTACAGAAGGACATAAAAATGAGTTACCAATATTTAATCCTCACTCATAGCCAAAGCCCACCTGCAATTCTGATGGAATTCTCACAATGATTTTGGCATAAAGGGCATTAGCCCTAACCTCAAATCCATTAACCACAAACAATTGTAATCATTATACAATTGAACTCTTATCCCTCTCACCAAGGCTTGATTTAATGTCACATGGGACCAGCGTTCACCCTTGGATGAATCAAATAATCCCAAATGTTGGATACATTTCCACCAAAATATATCTCTTTAGAGAATGAATCAAATAGACGTGCATAAGATTAGAAGGTGAGGTTGTTTAAGCCTTATCCTCCACATTTCCCTCATGATATGATAATTATTATGGAAAGGGTTTCCTGTCTTAAAGCTTTGTTACTTCATGTGAGTGGGCACATGGAGCTTAAGTCTCTTAACCCCTCCTTTACACACAAAACAACTCCTTGTATTTTAACCCTTTAATCAGCCTTTTAGTTTGATTCAACATTTAGACTTTAACATATTTTGGCAAGCTTTAGGTTTGTAATTAGGGGAGTTTGAAGGAGGGTTTAGATAACCGCCATTGATTTTTTGATCACTGTCACCTTTCAAACAACTTTTTATTTTAGTACATCGGCCTTTTAGTTTGCTTCATTATTTAGACTTTAACATATTTTGGCAAGCTTTAGGTTTGTAAGTAGGGGAGTTTGAAGGAGGGATTAGATAACCACCATTGAGTTATTAATCATTGTCACCTTTCAAACACCTATCTTTTAGTACATCAAATCCTTGATGGACTTTAAGAGCTTTTGCTTCATTGGAATATGCTGACAGTAATTGCAGTTGTACTTAGATACATGTCCATATCTCAATAGTTACAAAAAATATCTAACATTTATGATTTTACTTTCTATCTAATAGAGATATCCATATGTCCTGTAGCACATTGCTCAATAATTCGATATTTTTGATATATATATTTGTTTGTTGGAGTTGAATTCAAAGGGAAAATGTGGAGACTAGTAGTGTAGAAGACTATATATTACCTGCTTTGCTAGGTTGTTGCATTCATCAATTATGTGCTAAGTCTCTTTTTTGAGCTAATTTTAGGAGTAATTTGTAGAATATATGGTGTTGTTTATCAGATATTTTGTATAATGAAGAATATATTTCATGCAAAGAGGGGCATGAAAATATGAGGATTTGAATTGAAAAGGAAAATGTGAAGACAGAGTGGCATAGAAGACTATTTATTCAGCCTTTTAGTTTGCTTCAACATTTAGACTTTAACATATTTTGGCAATCTTTAGGTTTGTAATTAGGGGGAGATTGAAGAAGGGTTTAGATAACCGTTGTTGAGTTGTTGATCACTGCCACCTTTCAAACACCTTTGTCTTTTAGTACACGAACTTTTAGTTTGCTTCAACATTTATAATTTAACATATTTTGGCAAACTTTAGGTTTGTAAGTAGGGGAGTTTGAAGGAGGGATTAGAAAACCACCATTTAGTTGTTGACCAATGTCACCTTTCAAACACCTGTCTTTTAGTACATCAATTCCTTGATGGACTTTAAGAGATTCTGCATCATTGGAATATGCTGACAATAATTGCAGTTGTGCTTAGATACATGTCCATATCTCAACAATTACAAAAAGTCTCTAACATTTATGATTTTACCTGCTATCTAGTAGAGATATCCATATGTCCTGTAGAACATTGCTCAATAATTCAAAGTTTTTGATATATATATTTGTTTGTTGGAGTTGAATTCAAAGGGAAAATGTGGAGACAAGTAGTGTAGAAGATTATCTATTGCCTTCTTTGCTAGGTTGTTGCATTCATCAATTATGTGCTAAGTCTCTTTTTGGAGCTAATTTTACGAGTAATTTGTAAAGTATATGGTGTTGTCTATTAGATATTTGGTATAATGGAGAATATATTTCATGCAAAGAGGGGCAGGAAAATATTAGGATTTGAATTGAAAAGGAAAATGTGAAGACAGAGTGGCATAGATGATCTGAAAATGGAAGTACTTGAAAATGTGTGCAAGGTATCCATTTCCATTAAATTAAATGTGTGCAAAGTTTTCCATGCCTTACTGATTTAAATAAAGTGTTTTTGGTAGCTGGTTATGAGTTTATGTGTGAAGGAAAGTTAATTTAATTTGTTGTTTAACATATTAAATCAGAAATACACAGCAAGATAACTTTAGCATAACATGACACAGATGTTTGGTGAGCAGTTCACCCCTCTTAGGCTACGTCGGCTGGATCAAGCCTCCCAAAATGAGCTTGTCCTCTTGTATTAAAATAATTCAAAATGCTAATACAAGCATAAAAGTGCCTCAATGGGCAAATCTAAATGCAAACACAGATTTAGAAGACATGAAAAAGCTAAGAATTCCTTTCCAAAATCACTAAACAGTGAAAGATTACCCAATATAGTGCCTTCTCCAAATGGCCCTGCAGGCTCTAAAAACTCTCCTGAAGCTTTTCGGGCTCTGGAATTCTTCAAACAGATATGAAACCTCTTCCAATAGGTTCAAAAGGTTGAAAATATCAGGAAATGATATTTGGTTCACCTCAAATAGAGAGGTACAACTCAAAACAACTCCATTTCCCAAATGGCCCTGATGGCTTAAAAAGCTTCCCTGAAGCTGAAATGGTTGTAGAACACTTTTAGTGCCTCTAGAACCTATTCCAATAGCTTTGGAATGTTGAAAATAGCTGAAAATGACTATTGGTTCACTTCAAATGGTTAAGCATAGCCTAACACAACTCCAACTCCCTCTTGCCCCTAATGGCTCTCTTGGCTTCCTTGAAGCAAACGAGGCTAAAGATGAACTCCAATGGCTCTGAAACCTATACCAATGGCTCCAGAATGATGAGAAGATACGAAATCAAAAAAAAGATTCGTCCAAAATGATTCTCCCTTTCAAAAGTTATCACTAACTAAAGTTTTTGTCCAGTTTGTCCAAAAAAACTCCACTAAATGTGGAACAACTGCAGTTTATCCCGCCAAAATTGGCACTCCACCTAAATTGGTGGACTCTGCCAAACTGTCTACCAACGTGACCGTACCCACTGGCTGAAAATGCGCACATGTGACCAGCAAATTTTAGAAACCTTAACTGTCGCCAAAACTATGACCGTCGCGCCGAGTTTAGGAAGTGGTCACCGCATTCAGGTCACATGGTTAGGGGTTGGCCCCTTTTCCACCCAAATGAAACATTAATCCATGTTAAATATAACCGGTGCCCATTAAATGTTAAGTTCCACCATGTAGGCGAGCCAGTTGGGCCTATGGGCTGGCGGCCACCCAACCTAAGGTCAATTCCTACGAGCTCAATAATATCTTTCCAAAACAAACTTTCATTATAGGGGCCACGTGTCAGCTCCCGATTGGCCATCCAGAACAAAATATTCCTCATAATATTCTTTTTAATTCTTTTTATTTTTTTTCAAATTTTGCAAGTTATTAGGCATTTTCAAAATGTGATAACTCCTCCATACGGTTTCGGATTTGAGTGTCATTCACAATAGCAAGATCGTATTGATGTGGCCTATCTGTTCATTTAGGTTGCAAGTGTTTTTGAACACTTTCAATTTTTGAGCCTTTTCCATGGCTTGGACTTGAGCTCCTGATCACACCTCCCAAATGAGAAGCTTTTGGACCCCAAATGCTCACTGAAGTGCTGAAACTAAACTAAATAGTAAATGACAGAATAACAACATCCTCTTTTATTTAGTCTTAAAATAATTTACTGACTTGCCAATTTTCCTCATGGCAAATTTTTGTTGAATGAGCCATATACTTGTGTCGAATCCCGACCAAGTTTTCTCACCATACCAATCTGCCATTCTGAAACTAGCAATGACCCTTGCTGAAATTTGTGCCCTCTTTTCTTGCATGCTTTTCCATCTCATGGAATCTTGCACCGACACTTCGTTCTCTACACCAATTGACACCGAAGGCACCTTGTGCAACATACAACATCAACAACAAGTTGACCTGAAATTTGCTATACAATTGACACAACCATCAATGTAAAAAGTGTGCACACAATTGACACAAGTTGACAAACATGTGTGACACAATTGACACAAGTCGATAAACAACAAGATACATCTTTACAAACACGTGTATGTATCATGTACAATGAACTATATACAGTTCGCTAATTACACATATAACCTCTATGTACATGTACAACTTCAACTCTTCCTTTCAAATACCAACAAGTACATCATCCCAAAAACATGTGGGTGACTAAGAGTTGAACCAAAATGATATTGCTGCAATATAAGTGAGTATCATACCCATCTTTTACACCTCCATGGTGAACTACTGCAACAACAAGGAAAATTCAATTGAAGGAATTTCGACTGAAACTACTTTCACATGCAATCTTGCATCAAACTTTTCAACTGAAATACATGCATACCAATCTGAAATTTACATGTACAAAATGAGTATAACTGATTGAAATAAGAAGTTAATCCACTTCCTACCAAGCCAACTCCATGGCATCTTTTGTTGCAGCAACAGTTCTTCATGCGAATCTTCCACATCAATAATGGAATCCATAGATCCACTTGCGCTGATATTTTTGTCCTCAAGCTGCATGTGCTTTGGATGACTTGTTGGATGCAAGGTCCAACAATGAGAGACATCATGTCCCTTCTTTTGACAAAATGTGAAACTCTTAAGCCCTTTCTGAGAAAGTTTTCTTTGCCTCTTCTGCTTCCTGTGTGCTTTCTTTTTCAACCAGCATCTTGAAGCAACATGGTTAAATCCACCACAAAATGCGCAACAAAACTTCCTCTCATTTGAACAAGAAAAATGATCATTCTTTGCTGAAACATAATCAAATTGAGCATGTGAATAATTATACCTCTTCTGCTGCATAGAATGTCCATCCTTTTTGTCTTCGAGAGACGATGAACTAGTAGAGGAGACAACTTTCCTTTTCAGACTTTCATCATTGTGCTTGATTTGAAAATTGTTTACATTTACATGCTCGCCATAAGCGACATGTTTACCCTCTACTTGCTGCAATGATGGCTTAAAGCAATGGCAATCATCCTTAAAACAATTTTGACATATATGCATTTGAGGACTTGGGATAAAGGTTCTCTTTAAATTTGCATCACATGCATTCAAGGAATTGAATTCTTCGCCATTAAACTGTTCATATCCAAGACCAACATTCTTGGGACGCTCCACCATTGAAATAAGGTCAACCATGCCTTGTGCATGCTTTTCCAAACCTTTGCCTTCATGATAGCCCATATCAAACATTAATTTGGAACCTATACCCCTTGCATGTTTTTCAAAAGAACCAACACACTTTTCAATTGAAGAAATTGAAGACAAGTTTTAATGATTTACCTCATCCTCAGGCATTTTCTTGGACAAAGCTTCTTGAGCTTGAAGGAGTTTTTTCTCCATGTCATGCAGTCTTTGGAGAATTGTTTCCTTCTCATCCTTCATAGCCAACAATTGTGCATGAAGCTTAACACTTTCCCTTTGATTCTCAATGAGAATCTGCACCACGTCCTTCACCTTAATGAGCTCATTCTTCATGTCCTCATTGAATAATTTTGTGAAGGAGGAAACTTCACTTGTGGAAGAAGTTGACATTATGTAAATGGTCAAATTATCAAAAGGAACTTCAAAGAAAAGTTCTCAAAGATTTCAAACAAATGACAAGCTTTAACCAAATGTCTTTACAGCTACACTCTTATTCAAGCAGCCATAAAACACAAAGTCCAATAGCTTTTGTAGCAAACACAAATCAAATGGTTTGTTTTCCAAAGATAATCTTGAGGTAAATTATGGCAAGGAAAATATTCTTCAACCCTTTCCAAGACTTAGCTAACATCAGCTATCCTTTCAACTCAAGCAAACTCATACAATCAGGCATTTTTCAAACAATAAAACAGTCAATCTCTTACACTGCTTTAACACCTTTTTCACAAACAAATGCTCAACCCGAGCTCTAATACCATCTAATATGAAAATGGAAGTACTTGAAAATGTGTGCAATGTATCCATTTCCATTAAATTAAATGTGTGCAAAGTTTTCCATGTCTTACTGATTTAAATAAAGTGCTTTTGGTAGTTGTTTATGAGTTTATGTGTGAAGGAAAGTTAATTTAATTTGTTGTTTAACATATTAAATAAGAAATACACAGCAAGATAACTTCAGCATAACATGACACAGATTTTTGGTGAGAAGTTCACCCCTCCCGGGCTACGTCTGTTGGATCAAGCCTCCCAAAATGAGCTTGTCCTCTTGTATTAAAATGCTTCAAAATGCCAATAAAAGTGTAAAAGTGCCTCAATAGGCAAATCTGAATACAAAAAAAGATTCAGAAGACATGAAAAAGATAAGAATGCCTTTCCAAAATCATTAAATAGTGAAAGATTACCCAATATAGTGCCTTCTCCATATGGCCCTGCAGGCTTTGAAAACTCTCCTGAAGATTTTCAGGCTTTGAAAGTCTTCAAACAGATATGAAACCTCTTCCAATAGGCTTAGAAGGTCGAAAATAGTAGGAAATGATCTTTGGTTCACCTCAAACAAAGAGGTACAACTCAAAACAACTCCATTTCCAAAATGGCCCTAATGGCTTTAAAAACTTCCCCAAAGCTAAAATGGTTGTAGAACACCTCTACTACCTGTAACCTATCCCAATAGATTTGTAATGCTGAAAATAGCTGAAAATGACTATTGGTTCACTTCAAATGGTTAAGCGTAGCCTAACACAACTCCAATTCCCTCTTGGTCTTGATGGTTTTCTTGGCTTCCCTGAAGCAAACATGGATAAAGATGAACTCCAATGGCTCTGTAACCTATACCAATGGCTCTAGAATGATGAGAAGATATGAAATCAAAAAAATATTCATCCAAAAAGGTTCTCCCTTTCAAAATTTATCACTAACTAAAGTTTTTGTCCAGTTTGTCCAAAAAACTTCACTAAATGTGGAACAACTGCAGTTTAGCCCGCCAAAATTGGCACTTCGCCTAAATTGGCGGACTCCACCAAACTGTCTATCAACGTGACAGTAATCGCTTGTTGAAAACGCGCACATGTGACCAACAAATTTCGAAAACCTTAACCGTCGCCAAAACCATGATTGTCACGCCGAGTTTAGGGTGTGGTCATCGTGTTCAGGTCACATGGTTAGGGGTTGGCCCCTTTTCCATCCAAATGAAACATTAATCCACATTAAATATAATCGAAGCTCATTAAATGTTATTTTCCACCATGTAGTCAGGCCGGTCGGGCCTGTGGGCTGGCAGCCACCCGACCTGGGGTCGATTCCTCCAAGATCCATAATATTTTTGTCGAAACAAACTAACTTGCATTCTAGGGGCCACGTGACGGCCTCTGGGCAGGTCATGTGTCAACTCCCGATTGGCCATCCATAATAGAACATTCCCAATAATATTTTGGAGAATATTCCATGGAATATTTCAAGGAATATTCATCGGAATATTCTTTTTTAATTTTTAATTCTTTTTTTTTAAAATCCAAATTTTGCAAGTTATTGGGCATTTTCAAAATGTGATAACTCCTTCGTACAATGTCGGATTTGAGTGTCGTTTGCGGCAACAGGATCGTATCGACGAGCCCTAACTGGCCATTTAGGTTGCAAGTGTTTTTGAACACTTTCAATTTTTGAGCCTTTTCCATGGCTTGGACATGAGCTCCTGATCAATAGAAGACTATTTATTTAGCCTTTTAGTTTTCTTCATCATTTAGACTTTAACATATTTTGGCAAGCTTTAGGTTTGTAATTAGGGGGAGTTTGAAGGAGGGTTTAGATAACCGTCGTTGAGTTGTTGATCGCTGTCACCTTTCAAACACTTTTGTCTTTTAGTACATTGGCCTTTTAGTTTGCTTCAACATTTAGACTTTAACATATTTGAGCAAGATTTAGGTTTGTAAGTAGAGGAGTTTGAAGGAGGGATTAGATAACCACCATTGAGTTATTGATCACTGTCACCTTTCAAACACATGTCTTTTAGTACATCAAGTCCTTGATGGACTTTAAGAGCTTTTGCTTTATTGGAATATGCTGACAATAATTGCAGTTGTGCATAGATACATGTCCATACCTCAACAGTTACAGAAAATCTCTAACTTTTTTGATTTACCTGCTATCTAATAATGATGTCCATATGTCCTGTAGCACATTGCTTAATAATTCAATCTTATACACACACACACACACACACACCACACATATATAATATATATATCTTTGTGTGTGTGTGTGATATATATACATATATATGTGTGTGTGTGTGTGTGTGTGTGTGTGTGTGTGGTGTGTGTGTGTATGTGTTTGGGTTATATATATTTGTTTGTTGGAGTTGAATTCAAAAGGAAAATGTGGAGACAAGTAGTGTAGAAGACTATCTATTGCCCGCTTCACTAGGTTGTTGCATTCATCAATTATGTGCTAAGTCTCTTTCTGGAGCTAATTTTAGGGCTAATTTGTAGAGCATATGGTGTTTTTTATCAGATATTTTGTATAATGGAGAATATATTTCATGCAAAGAGGGGCAGAAAAATATTAGGTTTTGAATTGAAAAGGAAAATGTGAAGGCAGAGTGGCATAAAAGACTATTTATTTCCCACCTTTATATGTTCGTGCATTAAAAAAATATGTGCCACAATTTTTGGGAGATTTCAACTCTTATGTATTTTTTAGAGAAGGGAAAAATTCTATTAGAATAGGGAACCAAGTTGGAATATTGAGCTTCAACCTTCAAATGTTAGGGTAATACCTAGCAAGTGAATCGTCGTTGGATCCAAGTGGCACATATGAATTTGGATTGCATTGAAGGATAGTAAAGGTGAGGTTGTGTAGCTCCTCACAAGATCATCCTTACATATTGTCAAGCATCATGTCATCGGACAAAACTTATACTTGTAGGTCACCACTCTAAGGCAAACTAATTTTTTATTTTATTTCAACCATATAGTGGCCTTTCAAATAAAACTATTATGGGTATGGAAAAATCATTTAAAAGCTTGTTTTCTTTTGTGTGTTTTGTGTTTATATGTCCATGGATGTGAATGCACTTTCCAAACTATTTATCCAAAAGGTCAGTTGAAAACATGAAACTACAACTTGTTTTCACCCATGGAGTGACAACCTCTGCATCTTATCATAAGTTATTTGTTTTTTAAGTATATTTTTTCCATGTCTTGATTGCATTACTAATTGTGATTCAGTCATCTAACCAAATTTCCTGCAAAAATATTTTAAGCTTTTCAACCAAGATCAACTATAGATTGGTGAAAATTTGAGTCGGGTTCTTAAGGCATGTTTTTCCATGTTTTTGTAAGATTTCACAATGTAAACTAATTGTTAATAATCATGTTTCACTATTGATGTGACATTGGGGTGTTGTTCTAGTGCCAAACGTTTCATTATTGATGTTAACTGGGGGTTTTATTCTGATGCTAATCAATTGTAGCATTTCAAGAAGTTGATACTATCTTATTTATTTGGAACTTGGTATAAACAACTTAATAATTGTTTTCACATGTAAGTAAAGGGTCTATTTCAAATCAAGTCTGTGTTCGATTGATAGAAGACATATGGTTTGTAATGAGCCACATATAAGAGGCCAAATACATGGCTTACAAAAGGCCTAATCATTCAAAAACATGGATCGAATTCTTGGCTTTTATGCAAGGGATGAATCTGTAGAGGAGAGTAACAAGTATTCACAAGAGGAGAAAATTGAGCATTGGCTTCCTTCATTTATCTCAGAATTTCAAATTCCTCGCATATATTCACTTTATGTCATTAGGGAAGGTTCCCTAGATAATGTAGAATGGGTAAAAAAATAAGATGTTGGTATCAGAATAAAATGATTTTGATGATGATAGAAATGTAGATAGGCATGCTATATTTGGTCGGTCAGCTTAGGAAGATTCAATGATTAGAATGACTAGAAGAAGCAATGCATTGGATACTAAAATAAAAGAAGATTTCATTGAATCTATGAATGTTTCCCAGATAAGGGGTGGATTTCCAATTGCATATGCCTTAAGCTAGATTATTTTTTATTGCATAAAGGTTTTGGATAACTCACTTGGAGTACATATAACAAAAAACAAAAAGGAAAAAACCAAAGCCTACATCTTCAGAGTCTTATGATAGTTCTTTGATAAGAAATCCAGTGCATTGGAAGAGAAAAGGTGGAGGAGGTTTAAAGAAAATTATGCATTCACTAACTTAAGTTGATCTTGCTCCAAGAACTGATATAGAGACAAATGTGGGGAGAGGAGGCCCAATGTTTAGATAACTTTTGTGTTACATGTGTTGAATTGTGTCATCTTCTGAGCTTGAGTCTGAAGGATAGAACAAAAAGAGCACTACTAATGGAAAGAGATAATTCTCATGCTATTAGTGAGATAGAAAGTTGTATGAATAGTATTGAAAATCTAGGAGAGCCATGGACTTGGTTAGATGTAGAAGTACAAAGTTTAGGTGTGCTTATATTAGATGAATGACCCATGATCAATTATGATGTTAGCCAATAAGATATATCATTCCAAATTCCTTTGCATCGAATGCTTCCTTTATCTTTACATAAATCCATGGAGCTATACACAGCTGAACTTGATCGATCGAAGCTAAAAGACAAGAATTTGGTATTGGCTTGCTCTAGAAGATGTCATGATTTTTTCAGGAAAATATTGAGGGAATGCCACCCCTGTGGATTTTTTTCATTTGTAATGGAGCACTTATTGCAACTGCAGGTGTTTTGTGCATAGGTGCATTTAGGTACGTGGAAACAAAATGGTCACTCATTCTTTTTTAATACTACCATTACATTTGTTGGTGAGTCAAAGGGTTTTCATTTTCATTTACGAAGATATATTCTTCACATGGTAAATTTTGACATTTAAGGTTGCAAAGCACTGTTATGAGCCATCTTTAACAAATTTACAAATTCTATTTGGAATTTATTTGCTGGTGTGATGACAACTATGAGTTTGATTTGTTTCTCTTACAGTGTTGTGCTGCAATGGTTCCACCAAAATGATTTGTTCTCAAAATTTTAGAATGGTTTGGTTTGGTGGTGGATGTTGTGATTGTGGAGATGAAACAACATGGAAATTAGAAGGGATTTTCTCCATGCATAGAAGTCCAGGCCACGTGCAACCCCTACCACCAAAATATGTAAATATTGCATAGCCTAGATTAGGGGCCCTTATAGTTGAATTGAAAGAGCGGTTACTTGCTGTAGAAAGAGTTGCTAAAGGTAAGCCAAAGAAGTGGGTTGCACAAAAAGAAGAGGAGAAGGTTGACAACATGAAAACTTCTGTAATTGTAGAAATGCTTCTTATGTTTTGTGAGTGCAACAAGAGTCTAATAAATTTTACTGCAACATTGATCTGTTCTCGTCAGTATATCTTGTTGGATATTCTACTAAGGACTGAACAAATTTTGTATAAGGAAGTAGTGGTGAAGCTTTGCAAGTTTATTTTCAAGTTATGAAGAGTGTCAAATTTGAAGTATGAATTTGCAAAGGATTTTATTAGACTATATATGATGCTTATATCTAAGTCCATACTAGAGAGTCTAATTAGTATAGGGATTATCCCATGTTAAGAATTTTTTCTGTGTATATTTTCACTTTGCCAATTCTAATACAAAGGCTTGTAACGAAAGTAAATCTTCTGGACATGTTACTTGGTAATTTGAAACAAATTTTCATCTCTTGCACTGTATAAGATGACCATCTCGTGGTGATGTGATCTTTGCATATCTAATGTTATTTTCACTTGCTCCTTAGTTTAGCCTTTCTTGTGCCTCAAGTAGTTAACTAGTTAAATTTTTCAAGTGTAGTTCAAGGAAATGAAGATATTGAGCTTACTCCAGTGGTGGAGCATTGTTTTAACTTTCTGGGAGCACGTATCTTGGAAAGAGGCCTTATTATTTGGTTACGGGTATGTTAATGATACATCCTTGGCATCAAATTCTCTGAGAACATTACATTGCCAACGTTTTTAAATGTAATAATGTAAGAGCCATGTGATGCACAGACTCGTTTGAAATAGTGTTAATGAGAAAATGATGTAGTTTGAGAACATGGGATGTACTTTTTAGTTTCCATGTTAGGATTAGTTTTTTTAAATTCTTAAAATTATTTTGAATTTTCCATTTGAAAAATTTGGCCCCCAATTTCAAACATTAACATAAAGGCATCTATGGACAATATCATGTCACTTCCTTGATATTTCTATTGCACAATTCTCCACATCCTTCAAACATTAACATAAGTACATCTATGGGCAATATCATGCCACTTCCCTGATATTGCTATTGCACAATTCTCCACATCCTTTGGATATCCACTTGGCACTGCTTTATAAGTTATTAATCACATTTAGTAGCCTATTCTATTCCTTTTATGGAGATATATTATCGTGTAGACAATTTGTACAAAGTAGATGTGGAGTAGGAGTTTCATTTGGTTGATATGCTTCTATTTGTTGTTTTCCTTCTTTGAATTTGATCCAAAGATCCTTGTCTTTAACCCTTCTTTGAAGTTGATCCAAAGATTTTTGTCTTCTATATTTTAGAGGGGCTCTTTTCTACGGTGCTAACTTCCTTGTCCCACCAAAAATAAAACTAACATAGGTCCACTTGGAGTGTATGATGTTAGTACCTTGCTACTATTGTTTTGCATAATCATCTACATTCTCTGTTATGGACGGGGTACTCCTTTCATATCATTCTTATACATTGTTTTCATCTGGTTCTCTTAGAGTAGCTCCTCACAAGATCATCCTTACATATTGTTAGGCATCATGTCATGGGACAAGAATTATACATGTTGGTCACCACTAGGCAAACTGGCTTTTTTATCTCAACCACATAGTGAATTTTCAAATAGAATTATTATGGGTATGGAAAATTCATTTAAAACTTTGTTTTTCTTTTATGTTTGTCTGTCCATGGATGTGAATGCACCTTCCAGACTATTTATCTAAAAGGTCAGCTGGAAATATGAAAATACATCTTGCTTTCACCTGTGGAGTGAGAGCCTCTACATATTATCACAAGTTCTTTTTAGGTATATTTTTGTCCATGTCTTGATTGTATTCTTGGCTTTGATTTAGTCATCCAACCAAATTTCCTACATAAAGCTTTTAAGCTTTTTGACCAAAATCAACTGTAGATTAGGGAAATTTTGAGTTGGGTTCTTAAGGCATGTTTTTCCCTATTTTTGCAAGAGTTCACAATGTAAACTTATTAGTAACAAGCACATTTCATTATTGATGTGACATTGGGGTGTTGTTCCGGTGCCAAATTTTTCATCATTGATCTCATCTAGGGGTTTTATTATGATGCTAATTAATTGTTCAAGAAATTGATACTGTCTGATTTATTTGGAACTTGGTATAAACAATTTAATACTTGTTTTCACAGGTAAGTAAAGGGCCGATTTCAAATCAAGTCTGTGTTTGATTGATAGAAGATATATCGTTAGTAATGAGCCACATATGAGAGGCCAAATACATGGCTTACGAAAGGCCTAATCATTAAAAAACATGGATCAAATTCTTGGCTTTTATGCAAGGTATGAATCTGTAAAGGAGAGTAACAAGTATTCATGGGAGGAGGAAATTGAACATTGACTTCCTTCATTTATCTTAGAATTTCAAATGGCCCACATATATTCACTTTATGTCATTAGAGAAGGTTCACTAGATAATGTAGAATGGGTAAAAAAATAAGATGTTGGTATTAGAACAAGATGATTTTGATGATGATAGAAATGTAGATAGGCATGCTATAATTGGTCGGTCAGCTTAGGAAGGTTCAATGATTAGAATGACTGGAAGAAGCAGTGCATTGGATACTAAAATAGAAGAATATTTCCTTGAATCTATGAATGTTTCTCAAATAAGTGGTGGATTTCTAGTTGCATATGCCTTAAGCTAGCTTATTTTTGATTGCATAAAAGTTTTGGATAACTCACTTGGAGTACATATAACAAAAAGCAAACAAAAATGAAAACCTACATCTTCAGATTCTTTTGATAGCTATTTGATACAAAAGTAGTACATTGGAAGGGTAGAGGTGGAGGTTTAAACAAAACTATACATTCACTGACTTCAGTTGAGCCTGTTCCAAGAACTGATATAGACACAAATGTTGGAAGAGGAGGCCCAATGTTCAGAGAACTTTTGGGTCACATGTGTCATATTCTTAGCCTAAGTCTGATGAGGATAGAACAAGAAGAACATTACTAATGGCAAGAGATAATTCTCATGTTGTCAGTGAGATAGAAAGTTGTATGGCTGATAATGAAGATATAGGAGAGTCATGGACCTAGTTAGATGTAGAAGTACAAAGTTCAGGTGAACTTAGATTAGATGAATGGCTCATGATCAATTATGATGTTAGTCAAAAATATACATCATTCCACATTCCTTTGCATTGAATGCTTTCTTTATCTTTACATAAATCCATGGAGCTGGACACAACTGAACTTGATCGATCAGAGCTAAAAGACAAGAATTTGGTAGCAACTTTCTCTGGAAGATGTCAGGCTTTTTTAGGAAACTATTGAGGGAATGCCACCCTTGTGGATTTTTTGCATTTTTAATGGAGCACCCATTGCAATTGCATGTGTTTTGTGCAAAGGTGCATTCAGGTACATGGAAACAAAATGGTCTCTCATTCTTTTTGAATACTACCATTACATTTTTTGGTGGGTCAAAGGGTTTTCTTTTCATTTACGGATATATGTTCTTCACATGGTAAATTTTGACATTTAAGGTTGCAAAGAGCTGTTATGAGCCATGTTTACCAAATTTACAAATTCTATTTGGCATTTATTTGCAGGTGTGATGACAACTACGAGCTTGATTTGTTTCTCTTAGACTATTGTGTTGCAATGGCTCTACCAAAACAATTTGCTGTCACAATTTTAGAAGGGTTTGGTTGATCTCATTATCTCTCACTTCATCTAGTAGGACACAATGAGTATGTATTCAAATTTCTTATGGTCATATTATCTTAGGGAATAATATGTATATTTGGTATAGTTTTATCTCAACATTAGACTAGAATTTATAATAGGAATTATTAGTTTCCTTCACAGTTTTGTCATAACATTGTGTCGATACAAATTTGTATTCCTGAATAACATCTTGTTGATGAGTCCTACAAGGTGATTGAACAATGGGGTTTAACTTATTTGAAAATAATAATAATTATATAGTTACACTCCTATCTTCATTCATGTGCTCTTGGCGGATGGGTGAGAATGTATATGACTGATGCAGGTGGCAGAGATACAATGGCATGTTGTCAGCTAATGGTGGTTGTCAGGTGCTCAATGGTTGGCTGGTTGGATGTGAAGAATGAGAGGAATTTTTTCTCCTATAGAATCACCCACTTCAATGGGTAATAGTTTGCATAATGCACTTTCTTTTATCTTTGTCTCTCTCGTTACATCTAGTTCTGTGTAACTACTAAAATGACTCATGGTAGATTTCCTTCTTTATTCTATAACTACTTTGTGCCTTGTTACTCAACTTCTTAACTATATGGTATGTTTGTTCACAGTCCCGGTCTTCTCATTGAGTAGTTTTTTCCTTCTGTTGGCAAAGTCTGCTACCAGTCCTTTTGAACTTTGCCACTTATACAACTCCTACATGGACCATCCACATAGATTTCGTTTGATTGTTACTTGACTTTGGTGTGGGCAAGTTATATGAAATGGGATTGGAAAAAGGATGGGGAGACAATGTAGAGCATGTTTTAGATATTATTCATTTGTTGTTCGAGATCCTTTAGGAACCCGAGTCATCGACTTTGGAAATGTTTCTAGTAGGGATTCTTATGGTTTTTAATGTTTTGATTATTTCACCTCATGGTTAATTTGGGCAAGAAAATGTTTTAGGAATGCTAGACAAGACATGGTAGATAGGTAAACAATTTTTTTATATTTGTAATGTTCATTCCATGATATCCTCTATTTATTATTTGAATGTATTTTAAGCTTTTCTTTTGATTTTTGTTTGTCTTTTAACTATGAAATTGAAAATACTTGGTATCATGTCCATTTAAATCATCCAAATCTTGAATATGAGTTTAGTATTACACGATATTAATTGAAATCCTTTTAGTTGTTTTGTGTTAAAATCATGACTATTAAAAAATTTTACTCGTGTTTATTTGAGCAGCCACATGTTGTCTATATACTTGAACAAGTTCATGCGTTAGAGAATGAAATGTTGTTTAGGATTAGACATCACACTTAATATTATTTGTTTTAACAAGTTATCTACAAGCTGAGATTTTTAGCATGTAACTTAGTTGGCATGTGTGTGCCTAAGTTTTCTCTGAAGGTTGAATACTAAGTTACTAAGGTGTTCTTTTCTATGGTAATGTTTTATTTGTTTTGTTTATACAGGTCATCTAGCCACCTAGTGGCCACTATTACTCAACTGAAGAAAACTTGTTCGAGTTTCTTGCTTTATGGGGGAAAACGACATTAACATTTCTGATGTTGAGGTATATGTCTTATATATTTTATAGTCTACTTTAGTTTATATTCAAGTATTAATCATCTTTAATTTCTTATACTTCACATTGTATCTTGTTTCATGTTTAGGAGATGAACTAAGTATTGATGGTAAGAAGCATGAATTGAAGAAAGAGGAGAACAATTACACTGGAGTGACAAATGCAAAAAGAGAGAGAGAAGAGAACCAATCTAGTGATACCCTTAGAGCCAATATATTGATAAGACACACATACAAAGATTTATGGTCAAGTCTTAGAGTTGGTGAATTCACTTGCAATGCCTTGGCAAGACAATGATAATGTTTTGAAATGATAAATCATTATTTCATGAGTAAATTGTAGTCTGACCAATATTAAGTTGGAAGCTCATATTGTAATAATTGAAATTTTATATAATAAAATTTATGTGGTTGAAATTATTTATATTTGCACTTGATATTAGTTAGTATTGTAATTAATATATGTAAATTTGTGTTTTAATATTAGATGAACATGCACATTGTATGACATTTTTTTAATTTAGTCGCAAAATCATACTCATTAATTTATGTTGATTAATAATGAACACAAAGTCAATTCAAAACTACTAAATTAGTAATTGATATTGATTAATGATGAACACGTATAAAATGAATATATGACTAAATTAGTCGTTTATAATGATTATTAATGAAATTAAATGAAATAAATAGAAACTACTAAATTATTCGTTTATATAATGATTATGAAACTACAAAAAAAAAGATAAATGACTACTGCAAATGAGAAATTTGTGATTACAAATGACGACTAAATTTTGCATATATATGACTATTAGTAGCTAATTTACAGCATCTTATAATACGACCAAAATTTAGTCTTATTTTTTGGGTCAATAATTGGTTTCAAACGATGACTAAAATTTGCATATATATGACTATTAGTAGCTAATTTATAGTATCTTATAACACGACCAACATTTTGGTCATTAATTGGTTTTCTCGAGTAATCATATAGTAATATATTTTGTTGTAGATTTGGTCATTAATTGCGGCAATTAATGACTAAATTAATGACTAAATTTATTACTAAATATACTACTAGCCAATAAAATTGAGACAACAAATTAATGACTAAGCTAAAAACGACTAAAAGTTGGTCGCATTATAAGATACTTTAAATTAGCTACTATTAGTCACTGGCTGAAAAGTGGTCGTTTATATGCAAATTTTAGTCATTTTTTTAGAAACTAATTAGCCATTTTCTACTACTGTAGAACCATTATAAATCACCAAATCAAACATATAAGAGCTTAGTTTGGCGCTCTGACTAGATGGTCTTCCTAAATGTTGATGAGGTCATTTTTGGTCATCAACACCTACCAAAACGCATAATTCATTCTAGTGAACAGAGGAGTTTGTTAGTAATATTTCCACCCTAGTTGCACATGTTATAGATTTAGATCTACCTTCTAGTTTTTAGGCTATTATTGAAGTAACCTGGCTCTGGTAACAATTGTTATAAACCAGAATAATACTTAGAAGAGACGGGGGGATTAGTATTATGTAAATTTTAATGATTATTTATCCTTCCAAATAAATTAAACAACATAAAAGAGTATCAATGACATAAAGCTTTAAACACAAAATGTTAACGTGGAAAAACATAAAGGGAGGAAACCGCAATACTTCTTTATTTTTGAGATAAATATAAGCATCAACTTTAGTTTACAAAAAAAAAATTATAGGCACCAAACTATAGGAGGTACCAACCCCTTTATTTAAAAGCAACTACTTGTTCGAAGTACTTATTTCCGCTAGTCGCAAGAACTAACTTGTTGAGGCACCAACCTCCTAATATTTTCAACCCTTAACCTAAAGGAGACTATGACCCCCTATTAAGCACCTGCTTGCTCAGTCACTCTAATCCCTCTTTCATTAATTTTCAAAGTCAGATTAATGACTCCTCTTAAATATAATCATACAATAGAAATCAATTTTTGATAAAAATTTACTCACACACATGGCAACAACACTTCTTTGACATCTTATCCTTAAAAATTACTCGTCTTCTTCTAACTTCATCATTCTTGTGAACTCTTTTTTCACACTCTATGTAATATTCTCTTAAAAACATTGCATATATGGTCCAATTTTTTTTCTTTCGATATCCTCTCTCCCCATTGGGATACACATGGCTCACACTTATCAGTTATTTATGTGATGTGCACAAATGTCATGCTCCTCAAATTTTTAATCCTTGACATTTGGTTTGACTTCTTTACATCAAATGATCTTTATCTAGTTCAAATGTGAAACACACCCACTCACCACCTTGTGCACCTTGTTCATGTATTTATACATTATGGTGTAACAACTTGATTAGGGCTAATACAATAGCTTGCCCAAACCCTTGGGCTAAAACCATGGGAAAACACATATTGCTGCTTAGGCCCCAAAATGAATTGTTGATTCCAATGCCCTATATGACTTGGCCCATAGGACCAAAAAGTCATTATCACTCACTTAAAAATTAGAGTGCCACGTGTACTAGGTCTCATCACCTATCACATGTCACTTGAAAAGGGGCAATTTTTCCACCAAAAAATGCCAAAACAACATGAGACATTTAACCTACTATGTATGTCCACATCATCACAACTATCATGTCACTATCCACTTGTTATGCTGCATCACTGATTCTTATCGATGCGCCACTTGTATTGGATGTTGAATCTTGATGTTTGCAAAATATTGGCTTTTGAATACCACTGAGACTTTGAGATCCAATGGCCATATCACCTCCATGTGTGGGCCACATGTTGTGTTTCCAAAACCATCCTTTCAAAAAATACCAGTAAGTAGACCCCCCCTTCAGTGCTTCTGTACATGGGGAGGGTTGGGGCGCACATTAAATTTTATATCATTGATATCCATTTGGTGGTATGACGTGAATCCACAATGCAAAAATCCCTCCCTCTCCACTAAACATTGATTTGGGGGGTGTTCACACGCACTCTTTGCTATTGGATTATGCATTCCACAAATCGATTGCACTCTTCACCATCCAACTTATGCACCGAGTAACATGTGAGTGGGGCTTAACTCCTTTGCAACTCAAGGGCCCCATAGGTCATTGATATGTTGTTGATGTGAGATTCACCTATGGTCACCTTCCAACTTGCACATGTCTAACCAAATTTGGGGTTTGATCCCTTTTGCCTCTCTCTCCTTTGGAACCCATTAAGCAGATTCTAATCACTTACAAACTCACATCATTTACACAAGGAGAGCCATTGGATATTATTGAAACACCAAGTTACCTTTTGAATCAATCAATGTAGGCATTAATACAACAAAAATTGCAGAACATATTCCTTTGACATCAATCATAACACAATGGCCAACAAACATAATCAACATCATCACCCATAGTCAACCATGTTCGAAACATAGTCAAGATCAATCATGGTTAAGGTTTACCATAACAATGTTTTACATTGTTAACCATTGTCATGTTCATCAAAAACTATAGTCAATCATGGTCAACCATAGTAAAGCATAGTTAACCATGTCCAACAATGGACATGGTCATGGTTAAACATAGACATGGTCAATCTTAACCATTGTAAACCATAGTTATCCATCGTCAATATCGACTATCGCTAATAGTGATCAAGAATGGTCAACATGGGCATTATCAACCATGTTCAAGGATAACATATTGTTGCATTATAACGAACATACCCCAAAATCATAATATGATGAACATACCTTGATATCATAATGTGACATACAAAACTGAACATCAAAATGTTGTGAACATATCTAAAAATTCATTGTCACGAGATGAACATAATGTGATGTCGTTATAAAAAAAATAGCCCGACATCATAATGTTATTAACATAAGTCAATGTTGTAAAGTGATGGGCATATCCCCATGTCATAATGTGATAAACATAACTTGAGATCTTTATGTGATGAATAAAATGCTTCCTCACAATGCAATGACCAAAACTTGATGTCATATTATGATGAACAAAGATGCCTTTTTGTGACAACATAGCTCAACATCACAAAGTAACAAACATAACTTGACATCATAATGTGTTGAAAAAAACTAATGAAATAATGTGACAATGATATTCTAATGTCATAATTGAAAATCACCTCACCATTTTCAAATTGCAATGTAATCCAACCATAGTAAACTAGAGTTCAGCATTGTCAACCATGTTCAAATGTAATTAACCATGGGTATCCATGGTCAACCATAGTCAATTGTGGTAAATCTTAGTTAACCATACTAACCATGGACATATATAGTCAACCAAGGTCAACCATAGCAACCCTTAGTCAATATGGCCTTCCATAGTCTACCATGGTCTAGCTTAGTTAACTAGATTTAACCATAGTTAACATGGTCAGCAATACTTGACTATAACCTTTTTATAAGCAACCATAGTAACCTAACAATACTGAGCCATGGTCAAATGTGGTCATACATGGTGATACAAACTCTACATGTTTAAACATGGTCAACCATTGTCTATATGGTCAAATGTGGTCAACCATACTAAAAAAATGTCACAGTTGGTCAATCATAATCAACCATGTTAAACAAAAGTCAAGCATGGTTAACATGGTCTCCCATAGTTGACCATTATCTACCCCAATGAACTAGAGGCTACCTTAGGTAGGCATACTCGATGATGGTCAACCATGGTCAATCATAAATGGTGTGGGAAAGATGGTTGACCGTAATCAATCAGTTTATCGTAGTGAACTATAATTAAATGTGGTAACTATGGGTGACCATATTTCTACCATGGTCATCCATAGTTGACATTACCTAGCATTTGTCAACCATAATCAACCATAGTCGACATGGTCAACCATAAGAAACCATATTTGGCCTGGTCAATCATAGTCAACCATAAGCAACCATAGTTGGCCTGATCAATCATAGTCAACCATAATTGAATAAGTTAACCATAGTCTAGCATAGGCAACATAGGAAACCATAGTAAACCATGAGTAACCATAGTAAACCATGGTCAATCATAGTAAGCCATGGTTAACCATCGTTAACCATGGTCAACGTCAACAACATGGTCACCATTATCAAATGTTGTTAACCATGTTCAATCATTGTCAACTATAACATTTCATGGAAAAATATAGTCAACCATTATTTACCATGCTCTAATGTGGCCACCCATGGTCAACATGGTCTTCTATAAATAATGATGGTCTACCCTAATTATCAATATTCAACCATAATCAACCATGGACAACCATAGACAATCTCGGGTAAACATAATCAACTATGGTTAACCTTAGTTAGTCATGGTCAAACATGGTTAAATATGGTCAACCATATTCAACATGGTCAAATGTTGTTACTATAGTTAAACATGGCCACTCTTGGACAACCATAATCAACCATGGTTGTACATAGTCAACCATGGCCAATATGGACTTAATAAGATTTTACCATGGTTAGCCAATTTGACCATTATTAACCATAATTAATCATAGTCAACAATAGTAAATTATGGTCAACATTAGGCAACTTTAGGAAATCTTGGTCAATCATGTTGAATAAGGGTAAGATGGTCACCATTGTCAAATGTTGTCAACCATGGCCACCCATGGTCAACTAAAGTCTTTCATGGGAAACCATAGGTAACCATAATTGACCAACCATGGTCATACATTATCTACATAGTCAAACATGGCCAAGTGCTAAGCCATAGTGAACATGACCAACTGTGGTCAAACAAAATCATCCTTGGTCAACCATAATCAACCATGGTCATACATATTCAACAATGGTCACCAATGGTTAGTGTTGGTCTTCCATAGTTGACCATGGTGTATCTTGATCAACCATACTAAACCATAGCCAACCATGGTTAACCATATCATAGTGAATTATAGTAAATCATGGAAAAGCATGGTTAACCATGGACACCCATAGTCAACCATATCTTGACCATAAAAAAATATTAGCAACCATGCCTTGATCATATTTAGTCATAGTCAAGCACAACCAGTGAAGATCAACCATAGTCAACCATGGTCTATTAACGCTCCCCACCTAGATCAATTGTAAACTAGCAACATCCACTTAAGTAAAGGCGGTCATTATTTTCCACCCATTCAGAATTAATGACATCAATTGATATATATGAACTACTTTTACTTAAGTGTTTGTTACTAGTTTTAACATTTGTTACAAAATTAAAAGATGATTTCACCTTAAATAACATTAGTAAAAACAATATCAAATATGATGAAATTTGAACTACATCTAATAAAATTATATAAGTTTATAACTTTTATCTCTTACATTATAGTCTCACTCTCAAATCTTTCCCTGAGATTTGAGCCAATAACTTAATAGCACTAAACCCCACATAAACCAACTAATATATACTTCATAAATATTAACATTGAATGACTTTATTCATAAAATTAAATACCATATAACACTTCAAACTTAACTTAACCTGTTTGAAATGAGCATTCCCATTTAGCCAATTTAATTAGATTGTGTTAAAATAAGGACACACAAATTAAAACCATGTAAGAAATTACAATGTGATAAATATGTCCCAAAGATGTGTGTATGTTCCAAAATGTTTAGCTAATAAGGCTACCAGAGTTTGCTTTGAAAACTGGTTGAAGTTCACACAAATCGTAACGAGAATGAAATCCTTGATGCACATGAAATAAACATCAAAACAACTGTTATGATCCTGACATATGAAAATACTTCACCTTCATGATACCGACGGGCATACCTCGTCTGTGTTATTTTAAATTGAGAGCAGATGTTAAGCGGAAATTAGATGAAATTGGCACATTTAGTATCAAAGGCGAGCAGTGAGGAGCTGAAGAAAAGTTTGAACTCTATCAAATCGAATAGTAGAAGATTGTCCTGCAGCTGCTGAGTTCCGATCACAATTGTGGTTCCGGGATACGCACCCGCATCTACGAATGCGAGGCACAACACTCCATCCTTGGCTTCCACCATGGAATTGCCTCCATAAATCCTCCAGTACACGAATTCATTATCCAGAAGCAGGTCGATGACCGGCACCGCCGGTCCGACTTTAGTGGATCTGACACTATTGGCATCGAAACAAGCATCGAAAGGCTTTACAGACGCCACGCGAGAGATGTTCATGGCCGCCGACTCTTTAACGAAGGCGTTGACGATGGCAGTGTAGATTGGAGTAGCAACTCGAGTGTAGGGAACCACGGAGCTGATGGCGGTGCCGCCGCTTCCCACCACGTTTACTTTCAGTGTATCGGATTCAATTGCTAATTTCTTTTGGTTGATTGCGATGCCGTTCACTCCCAGGAAATATTCCCTGGGACGGCTCGGAACCTGGAGGAACGTGTAGTTTAGCTTAACATTCGCCTTGTCCGGGCCGAAGGAGGGGCTGCCAAAAAAAACTGCTCCCCGCGCCTGATCACCGGACGGGAGGCAGAGGCCGAATTTTCGGTCTAATTCGAGGGAAACCGTGAGCTGAAAGGGCAGGGCGAGGGGAGCCCAATTCATTCCCGCCATTCCGGCTACTCCTCTGGCCAGCCCTCGCAGAAGAGAAGGCGGAGCGCAGACGAAAGCGAACTGCGGGACTTTAACTTTGGTATTTTCAATTGTGGATAGGGCCACTACGTCTTGGGAGAGTTCTGCATCGAATACCTCTGTCCCAGTGACTGCATTCATCAGGACTTCAACGCACGTATTGTTTTCACATCTTGTGCCCCGCGGCACGTATCGGCAATGCCCGCAGCCGAATAAAGATGATCCAGAGGCGGTACAGAGGGGAGTGTGACATGGGATGGGAAGGTATGTGGATGATTGGTAAACGGCTCCAGGATTGCACTGAACCCACATGAAATCTCCGGACAAATCTATGACCAATTTCTCCTTCTGCAGTGGAGTCTTGTATTCGATTTCCATGACATATTGAAGAGTAGCCGAGTCTCTGGTGAGGGGAGCAACCAGAGCAACATTACAAGATGCCAAAAATATGGAGGAACTCAACAAGAGAGACACAATAAGGATCTGCCAAGCGGGCGCGGGCGGCACAACCGAAGCTCGGTTCATGATGACGATTTTACAAGGAAAATGCAACAGAAATTTGCTGGGTTGAGGGTTATGAAGTTTGAACAATGTAACGCTGGGCGATCATGGAATATATATAAAATGAATGAATGCAGCGAACTGGTAAGATAATGAATTTCATTTTGAAACCAGCACAACATAAATGTGAATGTGATGCGTCACACTCATTAAAATTTACAAGTCTGGACGCATAAGGGTTATGAAGTTTGAACAATGTAACGCTGGGCGATCATGGAATATATATAAAACGAATGAATGCAGCGAACTGGTAAGATAATGAATTTCATTTTGAAACCAGCACAACATAAATGTGAATGTGATGCGTCACACTCATTAAAATTTACAAGTCTGGACGCATAACGAGATAACAAGCACGGTGTTTCTATGATGCAGAGGGTGGATCAGATTCTTTTGCATTGACGATGATGGGCACTGCGGATTTAATCTCAGCGTTATCCGACAGATGTCCCTTGTCACCATGATACAGTTTCCCATTTTTTATTTATATTTTATACTCATTTTAATGGTGGGGTCCGCTAGCTTAAAATAGATGCATATTTCGAAAACCCTTTTGCTTTATGCGAGTGGGTTTTGCTGTACAAGCTGTTATGGCAGGCACATGGTTTCCACCACGTGCTCACAAAAATGAGTTCGGTATTGGGTTTCCATGTTATTTGACCTTTCAACTTTAATAATCCTTTCTGCCTTCGGGAAACATTTGATATATGGGCCATTTTAAAATATCTAATGATTTCATATTAGACTAACGTAATATAAATCTCAATAAAATTTATCATACATTTCACATTATCACTAAAATTAAAATACATCATAAAAATAAATTATTGTTATATTTTTAATCATAAAATTAAATTTTACAGATTTTTATTACAATATTATACTTCTACAGATTCTTTATTAAAAAAATTATGAATTCTCAAAAGGTATTTAAAAATGATATTTATTTCCTTATTATATAATTTATTTATTTAAAATTTTAAAAATTATTTTTAATTAAATTAAAAATAAAAACAATATAACTAATAAATTAAGACCATTAGATAAAGGTTAAATCTTAATTCTATTATTAAATTATTGATAATTAAATTAAAATTTAAAATTCATTAATAATAATAATATCTACTTTTAAGGTCACAACCAAGCCAGACACCAAATTGGTGTATGAGACCCCCTTGTTTGTGGGACAAGGGACCCACTTAGGGCAACGATATTTGACTACTAAGTTACAAAGGCATACATACTCTAGCCCCTCTGGTTTTAACTTGTAACCTCTTAGGAGGAAACACATGCTCTTAACCATTAAGCCCACTCAAACTGTATAGATAATTTAAAAAATAAATTTTCCTTACATAAAAAGTTTGATGACTTTTATTAAATTTAGATAAATTTTAATGGAAAAATAATTTTAAAGAAAAAATTATAACTTTTAATTATTTTTAATACAAATTTTAATAGTTTTAATAAAAAAAAAAAAAAAAAAACTATATTTTTTTAAAATAATTAATTAAATATAATATTTAAATGTCAAATTTATTTTAATATTTAAACCTACCATAATAAATAATGAAATATTAAAATAACAAGAAATTTTAACTTCCCATTTTAATTATAAAACTAACAAAAATCACTTCAATTAACGGAAAAATTCCTTTCCTATTTAAAATAAATTATTTATTTTATTTTTAAATATATATATATATATATAATATATATATATATATATATAGTATATAATAAATTCTCCTTTTTTTATTTAGAAATAAATTATATATTTATATTTTAAAATTATATATTAATTAAGAAATCAATTTTTCTTATTTTAGTGTCTTATTTTTTTTTAAAATTTGGCAGAGCCTTTCATTTTCTATTCCATCATAGGAAAATTTACACCACATAGATTGGCTAGATGGCCTCAACTTGCCCAATGGGAAACCAAGTCTGTTGGTCACCTATCCACATTGTAATCCATCAAAAAATAATAAAATTTCAATCTCTCTACCCAAGCTATATATGTCTCAGTTTCATGACCATACTCTATATTTCTATCTATACATATACTTGCATCACGAAAAGTAAATGTTATCCACATATAAAACAAAAGTAAACATGGGAGAATGACTAGCCCTTCTGCTCCTCCAAGGTTGATTCCACTAGCACGGGGTCCTTAACAGTTGCTCCAGGCATCTCAGACAGTTCCAAGATGCATGGAATATGTCTTGCAATTTTGTCTGGCCCTAATATCTTGCTTATGGAGTTGGAATTCATTTTTCTGTAGGTCTTGTTTGTAGCTCGACATATCTTCGAGAGAAACTGCCATGCCCACTGAGATCTGTTCCATAGTCTTGCCCAACAGACTTTTCATTAGCCATTAGAGGTATAAGGTCTGCTTAAATTGCGTTATCCTTCCTCTGATGTTGCCAAGATCCGGGACAAGGGTCCTCCAATTTTCCATATCCTCCTCAGTCTCACCGCCCTGCTTAATTTCCTCTTCCCATTCCTCTAATAGATTATAGATGTCTTCATCCGTACCCTCATGATATGCCTCAACAACTTCACTGATAAGATGTTCTACCGATTCCCTCCATATGTGGGGTTCAAATGTGCTCGGGTCCTTATCCTTTCTGGTCTCCCAACCCCCTCTTCCATGTCTGCGACATTTCACGGGTCGAGCCATGTTAAAGATGCCGAAACCTATTCATAACGCTTATTTTAGTGTCTTGTTTGGCTTTGTTTAATACATTTTCTTTGATTATATCATATTACATTAGGTTATTAACCTACCTACTTAGTGATTAACTTTAGTGCTTAATTCTTATAAGAATTATTAATATATTTACGAGGTATAAGTATGTTATCTATATACCCACACATTACGTGAATACACTAGTATTATATATCCTATTATGCTAGATGATTAACTAATAGTTAATCTTGATTAATTAATAAACTATGATTAACATTAATCTTGATTAATGATCAAGTTTATGGTTAACCTTAAGCTTGACCAATAGTTAAGATCTATTTGTGATTAATTAACCATTAATCCTAACTTATAATTAATAAAGTATAATTTAACATGATTTATTTAATATTTCAATTAATATGATTGTTATGAATCCATAAGTTTGATTGACATTAAAAAGATATTATTCTTTTATTATTATTAGTGTCTTATTGTTTTATCGTATTTGTGCCCTAACATGATTGGATAAGAAGATAGGTGGGAGTGGCTCTAGGGGAGGAATGGAGGGTAGTAACATCAATGGTTGGGTTTGTGGCATTGACTCAATGGGGGCATAAGTGTGAGAAGCTTGGGAGAGAGGGAATTCTTATGGGGATTTTATGTTTTGGTACTTTCGGGGTTGATTTTTGGTTTTGGGACAAGGGAGTGTAGAGGTAGGTTGTCACTTGAGAGGTGGATTATGGTATTGGACACTAGAGGGTGTTGGCATGGAGACACATTAAGAATGAGATAAACATGGGTGTTCAGGGCAAAAGAGGTTGGGAGAGGAGTTTAGTGAAGAGGAAAGGTGGAATAAAGTGGGAAGGGGTAATAAGAGGGGAAGATATATGAGATAAGGAGTGGTGGGAATGAGGGAATGGTGCACAAGAAGAAAAGGAGGAGGTAAGAAGATAGAAAATGTGGATGGAGATAGGTAAAATAAAAAAAAAAAAATAAGTGAGACAATAGTGGGATATAGGTGTAATTCATAGATGTGGGAATGAGGGGTGGGTGATAGGGGAAAATAGAGAAAAGGTGATAAGAACTAGATTGTTTCAAGGGCCTTAAAACACATATCTTTTACAGAAAACCACCTAGTGGCACAACATCCACAATAATAGGTCAATGATACTCTCATGAGGTCATGTGTGGTTGTTTAAGGCATTGTTCTTGGCTTGATCCAGGTGGATATTTGTAGCCACCCTCCTATTCCACTTGGACCCCCAAGACTCTCTCTTTCATTTTTAAGTTTCTTTAATTGTAGCACAATTTACTATTTTTAGCATTTTTCCAGGTCCTGAACTTCTAGATCCGTTTGAAGGCCCTAAATGACGTTTTTACGGAAAACGAAGAGAACATAAAAGCCTTAAATAAGCTAAATGGATTATTTTTGGCCTGCTCTTTGAGATATTTGAAAAGAGGTATTATGATAGCCAAACAAATATCGTATGCCAAAGTTAATACCTCAAGAAATTGATTTACCAATTTACCCAAACGGGGCCCACAGTTTTGGCGCTTCATCTCCTAGGGTGAGGTTTATGGATGTTTAGGATTTTCCATTGTTTCGAAATAATAAATTGGCCTTAGAGACTCATTTTAACACAGTTCAGAGGCATGTATCCACCACATCTCTTCTCAGAGATAAACTACCATCACCCGAGCTAGTCTTATTTTCGTTCTATTTGTAAGCATATTTCAGTATTTGATATTAATTAAATGAAGTGCTATTTCTGCTGCATCTTTGTATTTATAGTTATATCTGTAATTTTTTGCGTTCTTGTTTAAATTCAGATCAATGGTATCAGAGCATTCTTCTCTTTCTCTTTTTTTCTTTACACGTCCCAAACGAGGTATGGATATAAGGAGTTAGGGCTTGAACTTGTCGAACCTTTGCAAGACCAACCTTGCAAATCTCGATGACCTCCCATGGCATAAGGAAAGAAAGATGACGAGGGAGGAGATCCTTTCAAAATCTTGCTCGAAGAATCCCTCGAGTGATAGAGGAATGCGACGATGGACAACTTTGCCCAGATCCTTCAGCGGCTACCCAAGGGTGACACATCTACTTTGAGCAGCTACTCTCGAAGCGCCACACCCTTCAAGGTACAAGTTAACTTTGACATTCCCATATTTGAGGGTTAGATAGATGCGATCGTCATAGATACATGTTAAATATGCTAGAAGGATATTTTCCTGTTCATGATTTTTCCAGCCGTGAAAAGATTACTTTTTCTCTTCTTAAATCTGCCCCCCACGTCGAGGACTAGTGGGAAACCTACTGTGACAAGAAGGATGAAAGTACGCCCTCACTATTTTCTGCCGCACCCACTTGGGATTCGTTTTGGGACACCATCAAGGAGAAGTACTACCTTGTCCGAAGCTTTGAGGATAAATACATAAAGTGGATCACATTGCGACAGGGAAGGGAACAATATGTGGCGATGTTTACCAATGTTTTTCACACCCTTCGCATGAAGTTGGGTATCAAAGATTATGATAAACAATTGGTACTCAAGTATTATGACTGCCTACACGGGTACAAACATGATAAGATGGAGCTCTTGGAAATCTCCTCGCTCGGCACGACATACCGATATGTTGTTAATATTGAGCAAAATATTAAACAGAAAAAGCGAGACTTTGGATCTGTGAATCCGAAGCAAGGGAAAGGCACCCCAAAACCATAGAGAAAAAGGTAAAAACCAAGGCGGGGTGACCCACAATAACTTGCTGAACCCACAAGAAAAGAACAAAACCACGAAGACAAAGAAGGACAAGGGAAAGTGGTGTGAGTTCCATAAGAGCTCCACTCACAACATAAGTGAGTGTTGGGTCAAGCAGTCACTGGTTTCTGAGCTGAAGGCTTATGAGTGTAAGGCATGTTATGACTATGAGTCAAGACCCGACAAGGAGAATAATAAATGGAAGCAGATTGTTGATGCGGAGCCCAGTGCCACAGTGGCCACCACTAAGATCTAGAAAATTGAGCCTGAAGATCCAAAAGAGGGGGAGCACCTATTCCACTCCCAAATGTGGGTGAAGGCTTCTCCATTGTAGTTCATTGTAGATAGCAGGAGCCAAAAGAACCTCATTTTAGTAGAGGTCGTCAAGCGGCTGGGCCTACTGAGTACAACACATACGCAATCATACACCATCGGGTGGTTTCACCAAGGACGAGATCTCCATGTCAGCCAACAATGTGCCTTCCCTATAGCATCAAGCCCTTCATGGATGAGGTACTGTGTGATGTTTCTCCTCTTGAAGTTTGCGATGTATTATTAGGACAACCATACTTATGGAAGCGGCATGTTGTATATGAGTCTAAAACTCGCTCTATTATTATTTGTTTGGGTACTAAATTATAAAGAATATCGGAGGTAGCCCCACTTACCACCATCTATTTGATCTCTGCTAAGCAATGCAGTAAGGTCATCTCCCAGATTGGGAAATTTGTTTTCTTTCTGATTCACTCCCAAAGTAAGGAGAAGGTCATAGCCACATCCATGGCCTCCAAGAAGGGTTCCTCTGATCCAAATTTAAACAGGAACACAATAAAATACAGAGATAACCATATACACCAAGATGCAGCAGAAATAATACTTCATTTCATTAATGGAAAATACTGAAATATGCTTACAACCGGAAATAGAAATAAACTAGCTAGGGCGATGGTAGCTTATCTCTGAGAAGAGATGTGTGGTTACATGCCTCTGAACTGTTCCGAACTGTCTATTTATTATTGAGAAACAATGGAAAACCCTTCACATTCCAAAACCTAACCCTAGAAGATGAAATGCCAAATTGTGCGCCCCGTTTTGGGGTGAGTTGGACAGCCAACTTCCCGGGGTCGCGAATTGGTCGTATAATCTCCGTTTGACGCACATGATAGCCCGTTGGAAAGATATCTCTGAAGACTACAACACAAAAGGCAATTTTTATCAAATAAATCGCTGGCGGTATATTTCCCAAAAAACGTCATTTAGGGCCTCAAAACGGCTCCGGAAGTTTACGACCCGAAAAACTGCTAAAAATAGTAAACTGCGCTATAATTAAGGAAACTGAAAAACTGAAAGAGACAGTTGTGGGGGTCCAAATGGGATAGGTGGGTGGCCACCAACA
>APFE030680934.1:54472-67630 GCA_000404065.3 Pinus taeda
TCATTAATGGAAAATACTGAAATATGCTTACAACCGGAAATAGAAATAAACCAGCTAGGGCGATGGTAGCTTATCTCTGAGAAGAGATGTGTGGCTACATGCCTCTGAACTGTTCCGAACTGTCTATTTATTATTGAGAAACAATGGAAAACCCTTCACATTCCAAAACCTTACCCTAGAAGATGAAACGCCAAATTGTGCGCCCCGTTTTGGGGTGAGTTGGACAACCAACTTCCCGGGGTCGCGAATTGGTCGTATTATCTCCGTTTGACGCACATGATAGCCCGTTGGAAAGATCTCTCCGAAGACTACAACACAAAAGGCAATTTGTAACAAACAATCGCTGGCGGTAGATTTCCCAAAAAACGTCGTTTAGGGCCTCAAAACGGCTCCGGAAGTTTACGACCTGAAAAACTGCTAAAAATAGTAAACTGCGCTATAATTAAGGAAACTGAAAAATTGAAAGAGACAGTATTGGGGGTCCAAATGGGATAGGTGGGTGGCCACCAACATCCACCTGGATCATCCTCCAAGCAGCAGAAGCAGGTGGATACGGTCGTGGAAGAATACAGGGACAACTTCTCCTCATCCACAGGGGTACCCTTGCATTATTAGGTCAATAATTCAATTGATTTGACTCCCAGAGCATCTCAACCCAATGGGTCGATATATCCCTGCTCCATTATGGAAAATGAAGGGATGAAGAGGAAAATCCAAGAATTGCTGCAAAAAAGGCACATTCGACCAAGTTCCTTGCCTTATGGGAGCCTAATTGTACTTGTACAGAAGAAGGATGGGACCTAGAGGCTCTGCATTGATTATCATGCACTAAACAAAATCACTGTTAGGAACATGTATCTAATCCCACAAATTGATGACTTGTTGGACCAACTCAAGGGGGCTAAGTATTTCAGCAAGATCGATCTGAAGTCTAGTTATCACCAGATTCCAATAGAGCCCACACATGTATGGAAGATCTCCTTTAAATCCAAGGAAGGCCTTTTTGAATGGTTGGTTACGCCCTTCGAGTTAAGAAATTCCCCTGCTACTTTTATGAGGCTAATGGATGACATCTTGCGGCCCTTCACTAACTCGTTCGTGGTGTTTTATCTGGATGACATCCGCATCTTCAGAAAGATTTGGGAAGAACACTTGCAACACATTGACAGGTCCTTCAAACCCTTCGGCAGCACAAACTGTGTGCCAACTTGGAGAAATGCACATTTGACATGAGCCAGGTCCAATACTTGGGATACATCATAGATGAGTGTGGCGTGCATGTGGACCCAAACAAGATCCAATTCATTCAGGATTGGCCAGCCCTGACCACTATAACGGAGCTTTGCAACTTGTTGGGCCTTGCCAATTTCTATCGTAGGTTCATGTTGGGATTCTCCCATATCACTTGGCCTTTGAGTCATATTACTAAGGGCAGGGCCAAAGCAAAATTTTCCTTGTCCTAGTCAAAACATAAGGAATTTATTGAGTTGAAGCATCGCCTCTCCTTTGCACCAGTGCTCACACGTTCATACCTGTAGCAGCCATTTGAAATCAAGACATACGCCTCAGACTATGCTATTGGTGCAGTCATTACCCAACATGGGCATCTAGTGCCCTATCATAGTGAGACACTTTCCGATACAATTAGGAAGTACCCCACCTATGATAAAGAGATGCATTCGATCGTGTATGCTTGCCGACAATGGAAGCACTACATTCTGGGGAAGGAGATGGTCATCCACATCAATCATCGACCTCTTAAGTTTATAGAGACATAGGGGAAGTTGCTGAACGATCTCCATCAAAAGTTGTCTCCATATCTGCAACAATTATACTTGAAAATTAAATACAAAAGGGCAGTGCCAATCATGTTGCAGACTGCCTCAGCCGGCCCCTAGTTGTGACAGTGACCACTGTTCTCAACTCTTATGGTCATGAGACCTCTGGATGGAAGCAACTATAAAAAATGATCCATAGTTCACCTTGACATACCAAATGCTCATAGTTGGCAAGCAAGTTCTTGATTTCCATCTCTAGGATGCATTATTATTCTACTTGGGCCACCTTTGTGTTCCTTCAAGTGAGCGTGCCAAGTTTATTTGGGAGGCGCACTATAGTCGGGTTGTAGGACACTTTGGTGTGGAGAAAACTGTGGTTGTACTACAAAAGTACTTTTATTGGCCCAAACTCCAAATGGATATTGGGAAATATATCAGATCATGCACTATCTGTGCCATTGCCAAGCCAACCATCAAGAAGCAAGGCTTGTACACTCTTCTGCCTACTCCCATCCAGCTGTGGGAATCCATCTCCATTGACTATATGTCTGGCCTCCCTTCTACAAAGCATGATAATGACTGTGTATTTGTGGTCGTGGATAGATTTTCTAATATGGCTATATTGGTGGCTTATAAGAAGAGTATCATCGTAGAGGACATTTCCAAACTCTTCTTTGAAAGAGTATTGGTACATTTTGGGATCCTGCATACCATTATATAAGATCAGGGTAACAGTTTCGTGAGCACATTCTAGTTAAGCCTTTGGACACTATTGGACACCAAGCTCACCAAATTGATTGTCTTCCATCCCCAGACTGATGGCTAGATGGGGGTCGTCAATAGGATGATAGTGCACATACTCTACATGTACAACTCCAATCATCCTCGAACCTGGGATGAGAGTCTTCCATATGTGCAGCACAGTTATAATAGAGCTCTCCATAGCTCAACTGGTCGCAATCCCTTTCAAGTGGGTTTAGGATTTCAACTATTATGTCTGATTGATGTTGCCATGCCTCATGTTACTACGCAGGCATAATCCACACATGTACTATCTAAGGTTGATAAAGAAACCAGATTTATTGAATGCACCCAATACTTCCACTAGTAGGTTCATGACATCCTAGAGGAGTCAAATGCCAAGTATAAGCAACGACATGATCAAAATCAGGTGCCACACAAGTTTTAGGTGGACAACAAAGTCTGGTTGCACTTGAGGAAAGGATTCCTTACCAAATCCCATCGGAATCTCAGACCACTCTGATATGGTCCTTACACCATTACCAAGGTTGTGGGAGAGAATGATCTTGAGCTCATCATTCCCCCTTTCCTTGGCCTGCATCCAGTGTTCAATGTGGACCACCTTCGACCATACTTCCCACCATTGATGGACACATCAGACATTGCAGAACAACTCACACCAATAGACTTAAACCCATACTGCATGGAACATGCCACAACTAATTGGATTATGGACACACAGGTCAAGAACACTCGCCAACAGAAGATCCAACTATATCGAGTTGTCAAAGTTGGCTAACTCTTGCACCAAGGCAAGTGGCTCACCATGGACCAAGTTCAACAGAAGTTTCCCCATTTGATGGAGGTACTCAATGCAATGGGTATTGTTAGTGTCAATCTTTGAAGCCTTCCACCAGTGATCACATATGCTCTTACAAAGTGGTCTTAGGGTGTTAAAGTCAAATTTTGTCATTTCAGTGAGGTTTCAAGTAAAATTTGGTCTCTAGGTATTAAGTTTAGGGTTTATTTTCACTTCTTTCAAAGTTGTCCAAATGTTATTCCATGTCACCATTCAGATGAGTGTACCATCATTCTGAGAGTTTTCATCATCATTTCAGGTTCCAATGGGTCATTTTACACATTGTTCATGCTTCAGTTATGCTTAGGTAAAGCTCATTTCTCTCTCCTATGGTTTTTAAGGTAATTTCTATTGGATGGTCAAATAATAAAAAAAATTGTGTTCTGATGTTCATACACCTTCGCCTATCCTTAATGTACCTTCTTAAACACTTCACAACACTGATATCCCTCAAATTCCCCATATTTCCACAAACCCTAGTTTCGTGCTACAATTTGACAATTTTCTAGGTTAGGCCTGTGTTTAGCCCTTTTGGACCCCTTCCCCTCACTCAATCTTTGAAATTTCATTTTCCCCTGTTTCCTAACATCCCTCCCTACTTCCAAAAATTTCTTCAAGAATTTAGAAGCCCCTTATCCCCTTCATTTCCCTTCATTTTGACAAATCCCCTGTTCCACACATCGGGATAGGTTTTACTCAAATTCTGTTTATGAGCAAGAAAAGATGAATTTGAAAAAATTGAGAGTTTTTTGTCCATAACAAGCCAAGGAAGAAAAAAGTCCTTCAATTTTGATATAGGTGTCATGGTTTTAGAGAAATGTCAAAAATATAGTTGCCTCACGAGAATCGTTGCACCTCTAGAGTGACCTTAGGAAAATCAAGATTTCTCCTAGCTTGGTTGGCAAAATGACTTGCTTGATGAGTTAAATGATAACTAGACACAAAGATATTTCCAATGAGCTATCATGAGCTCAATTTTGAGATGAGGAAGACCTTCCAAAGTTGACTGCAACATCACTCTGCCTTTAGGTAGCCTCATTTTGCACATTTTGACGAGTCTTGGGAGATTTGACTTCTGACAAGGAAAATGAACTCAAAATTGAAAACTTCAAGTTGTGTTGGAAAGTATACTAAATAATATTTTCAACAAGCTATTGCACACCCAATTTGGACATAGGGAAGGCCTCCAAAACGTAATCTAAAAATGGTGCTACGCATAGAAATTTTTAACACATGCTTTTCCAATAGGTGCGTAGTGCCACTAGCGATACGCTTTTGATGGAGGCATCTTCTTGCAAAATGGCTTAAATATTTTGAATCATCATGAAAAAATATGCATGCTAATAATTTTGGACAAGTTTTACGTCTCCGAAAATGGCAAAAAACACCCAAAAAATGCCCTCTCTGCGACTTTTTTGCCACACAGGAAGCAATCTTGGGAGATTGCAAATTTGGAGGGGAAAATGGACTCCAAATCAACAAATTTAAGTTTCCCCAGAAAGTAGACTCACCAATATTTCCAATGAGCTATTCTGCACCTAATTTGGACTTCAGGAAGCCTTCCCAAACTGGCCTGAGAAAAGTGCTACGCATAGGAGAAAAAATTGCTAGTTTTGCTTGTTTGTTCAGAATTTCACCCAGTTTGCTGTGTGTTTGACTTTTTCTTTGTCTTTGGCAAATTCATGATGTAATATGATGTAAATTGATTTAATATGATGTGAAAATGATGAAAAAACACTTAATGAGGTAGATACATCAGTTTTAGGTGGTTTTGAACTGAACGAATTAGTTTCCATAGTTTTAGAGGCAAGCTGTTCCACTGTCTATTTTTCAGTTCCTAGTTTAGATCTTGTTGAAACAACTCCTTGACTCATGGATTCGACTCCTAATGGATAGCATAGATGGTTTTATGCCTATATCTTGTACTTTAATAGTCATTTGTCAAGGTTGGACTCCTTGTGGATGCATTGAGCTACTTTGTACATCACTTTTGCAGTTTGGCAAGGAAATAAACCAGGGTTTTGCAACATTTTGTGGGATTCTTGTGGTAATGTGAATTAGCATTATTTTATCCTCTGTAATCCAGTTGATCTTATGTTTATGTGGGCCATCATCTCTCTCTTTCAACATAACTAAATGAATCAAGTGTAAAAGGTAGAATTCATTGATGTTTCAGTGCTCTGCCTTGGGGTTTATTTAATTTTACATCTTTTCTACTATTTGAAGAGGAGTCATGACTCTTGCATGCCCTCTCCAGCTCCTCACCAGTCTTTATATTCACCACTACACTCATTTCAAAGTTCTAAAACATTTGCCTACCTTGCCCCACAGAAACCTCTGCAAATCTGTGTTCATTTCCTGGACCCAAAGCTGCCTTCCCCATCTGATCTAGCAACCAACCATTAAATTAAAAAAAAATCCTCTGAGCAAGAATACCTAGCCTAAAATTAGTTTTTATATCAGTCATCTCAAACCTTCCTTGATTAATTTTCATTGAGATTGACAAGGAGAGAGCCCTCTCCCGACCTGGTAGGCTAGCTACCAGGTTAAGCATGGTTTGATGTTACCCTAGACCTGCCTTTTTCACCCTGAGGTAGTTTTAGGCACTAACATAACGACAGCTCCATTGGGGAACATAGTTTTATGTTCCTCACCAAAATGTAATCAAGTTCAGATTTGATTATTGATGGTGGACAACGATCAGACACAGGAAGGCTGAAATCATTCACCTCGCGACTTTAAATTAGTTTCGACATCAGATCCAAGGACTCCACTGGAGGATGAACCTGACCAACCAAAACATGAAAGGACAATATGGAAGGATCAGGTATTCAAGTTGGAATTTCATCCAAGACATTATGTTCTTTGTTATAAATTATTTCTTCTCTTTTCTGGAGAATGTCAAGAAGGCTTTGCAAAGTATATTGTATTTGAGAAAAGATCCTTGACCTGCATGTGATTCCTTCCCTTTGAAGATTGTGAATACCAAAGATTTGCATGCCTTTGAGCTTGATCAAGACCCTTTTTCAGAATATTATGATGATCGTCTTCAAACTGATGAGCCTAAAGAGCCCAAGACTGATTCTACACCTTCTGTACATACCCCTATACCTCGTAAAATTCTAAATCGATACAAGCCTCTGATTTTAACTCCTATATCCCATGCTTTCCCTAAAAATCATGACCTATATCTACCAAGATTTGATGGTGAATACGAAAACATCATTGCTGAGAGACATGTATTTAATTTTGAGTCTTTTCTTGATCTTTTTGAAGTTGATGAAGAGGATGTCAGTATTAGGCTTTTTGCTCTTTCTTTGTAAGGCAAAGTCAAGAGTTGGTTCAAAACCCTGCCTGATGTGAGCATCTCAGATTTACAACAGTTTGTCAAAGTTTTCCTCGACAGGTGGGTGATCAGACAGAACCATTTCTTGATTATAGAAGAGTATAACCAGTTGAAAAGACTGCCAGGGGAGATAGTACAACAATTTTCTGCTAGATTTAACCAAGTCTATTTTTTGATGCCATTTAATATAAGACCTTCTCCTGGATCTGCTCTCTTGCACTACCCAGAAGCCTTTGATCCGAAAATGGAATTTCAGTTGAGAGAAAGGAATCTTGCAACACTTGAAGAGATGCAAAACAATGCAGTAGACGTAGAGGCTAGTTTGCTGATTAGAAGGGAAAAGTTGAAGGAAGAAGAGATGAAGAACATAGATCTAGAGGAATCGACATCTTTAGAGGTAAAGCTTGACATATTGGTAAGTGCAGTGGAAGAGACGATGCAAAGAATCACCACAAGGAATGAGTATAATGTTCAAGCCCATGGCTCACTGATTGAAGAAGAACAAGTTGCTGATCCAAAACATTTTCTTTCTTACCCCAGTTGTCATAGATCTGATAATGATTGTTTTATAGATCATCTTGGAGAAGAGAGATCTGTTGATATGACATGTATGCTTGATGATGTGTTTTATACTGATGATTTTCCTAAGTTTGATCAGTATGATGATGATGATTATGTTCTCCAAACATAAGCTAATCTTGCAAACAAATCAGCAACTAGTTTGTGGGAGGAGGAAGTTCACTTTCAACAGCTCAAATACAGTGATCAACCGATGCATATCAGGCATGGAAGTGAGGAGGAAAGTGTAGAAAATTTTGAAGTAAGTGAAGGATCTTTGCCTTTTTGTTTTGCTTCGTTTCAGTTCATCAGAGACAACATTCATGCAATCAAAAATCAGCTGTCGACAAGTCTTGATTTGGACCATCTTGAGGGCAATGAAAACCTTGTTCAAGACTTTTCATATCCAGAGTTGCAGCCCCCAAATGCCATTGAATGTCAGGTTGCAGATGAAGACTTGGAAGCTGGCACATATGATCAAATGATGTAAGATGATTCCATACCATTTTGTTTTGAATCATTTCATTTTTTTAAGAGAAAATTGCATAGTATATCTTCAAGTGAGCAGCCTGTAGGAAATCAGGAAATCTCATTGGAAACAATATAAAATGGGTTGCAACAGACTTTTCAAGTTTTTCATGATCCAATAGCTGATGTCTTAGATGATGTCTGCAGTCAAAGTCCTTTTCCATTAGCTAACTACGAGCTTGAAAAAAGTACCGATAAAAACATGATTCGACAGCTGGTTTCTTTGTCATTATCAGTAGGAGTCTCGTCACAATGCTCAGATCAAAGTTTGCATTCATGGTACGAGGAGAAGAAAAGTAACCCATTGGATGAGCTAAGTCGCAGGGCACATGAATTTCAAGATCCTTATGCAGTGTTTTTGGAGTCAGATAGAGAATCTATATCATTCAATGGATCTGTTTACAAGTTTTCATGGGAGTTGCCTTTCAGTGGTTCTTTCTTATGGTTCATAAGAAAGAACTTGCGAAGAATTCAAACAACAGCTAGAATACTTACTTGGTTGCATTGGTTGTTTCATTTCACTTGATCAGGTGATGACTGGAAAATTTAGATTAGGATTTATTGAATAAGCTCCATTTTGAGCGTATTTTCTAGTTTGTCAATTGTATTATAGTATTGAATTAGTTTCAAGTCAGTTTGTGTTGTCAAGTTGTCAATTTTCAGTCATCTAGTTTCAGCTTCTGAGTGTCTTGTTTCAGCTGCTGAATGTCTAGTTTCAGCGTTTCAATGTCTTGTTTTATCTACTGAATGTCTAGTTCCAAATTTTGAGTGTCTTGTTTTAGTTTTGAGTTAGGCTTACTCATTTCAGTTTTGAGTTAGTCTTACTCATTTCAGTTATGAGTCTTGAGTATTGAGTTTTGATGTTTTTGTTGTCAAGATATTGATTTTAGTTTGCTGAAGTTATTGACTCCATTTTGCCTAATGGAAAAGGCACTGGTCTGCTCTCCCAAAGATCTGTGGTTCTTGGCAACTCCAAGGAGCTACCATCCCCATTGGAGCCAATGTTAGTGTCAGCCTTTGAATCCTTCCACTAGTGATAAAATATGCTCTTACAAAGTGGTCTTAGGGTGTCAAAGTCAAATTTTATCATTTCGGTGAGGTTTCAAGTAAAATTTGGTCTCTAGGTATTAGGTTTAGGGTTTTTTTTTCACTTCTTTCAAAGTTTTCCAAATGTCAGTCCATGTCACCATTCAGATGAGTGTACCATAATTAAGAGAGTTGTCATCATCATTTCAGGTTCCAATGGGTCATTTTACACTTCGTTCGTGCTTCAGTTGTGCTTAAGTAAGGCTCATTTCCCTCTCCTAGGGTTTTGAACATAATTTCTCTTGGATGGTCAAATAATCAACAAAACTTGTGTCCTGATGTTCATACACCTTCCTCTATCCTTAATGTACCTTATTAAACACTTCCCATCACTGATATCCCTCAAATTCCCCATTTTTCCACAAACCCTAGTTTTGTGCTACAATTTGACAATTTTCTAGGTTAGGTCTGTGTTTAGCCCTTTTGGACCCCTTCCCCTCACTCAATCTTTGAAATTCCACTTTCCCCTATTTCCTAACATCCCTCCCAATTTTAAAAAATTTCTTCAAGAATTTAGAAGCCCCTTATCACCTTCATTTCCCTTCATTTCGACAAATGCCCTGTTCCACACATCGCAATAAGTTTTACTCAAATGATGTTTTTGAGCAAGAAACGATGAATTTGGAAAAATTGAGAGAGGTTTCTATCCATAACCAGCCAAGGAAGAAACAATTTATTCACTTTCTACACATGTGTCATGGCTTTAGAGAAATGTCAAAAATATAGTTGCCTCGCGAGAATCACTGCACCTCTGGAGTGACCTTAGGAAAATCAAGATTTCTCATAGCTTGGTTGGAAAAATGACTTGTTTCATGAGTTAAATGATAACTAGACACAACGAGCTTTCCAATGAGCTATCATGAGCTCAAGTTTTAGTTGAGGAAGACCTTCAAAAGTTGACTGCAACAGCACTCTGCCTTTAGGCATCCTCATTTTACACATTTTGACCAATCTTGGGAGATTTGGCATTTGATAGGTTAAATCAACTCCAAATTGAAAAATTCAGGTTGTGTTGGAAAGAATACTCAATAAGCTTTCAAACGATCTATCGTACTCCCAATTTGGACACCATGAAGGCCTCCAAAACTTGATATTAAAACGAAGCTACGCACAGAATCAGTGGCGCTACGCATAGAAATTTTTAACATAGGGTTTTCCAACAGGTGCGTAGTGCCACTGGTGCTACGCTTTTGATGGATGCATCTTCTTGCAAAATGGCTTACATATTTGAAATCAACATGAAAAAATATGCATGCTCAAAAATGACTGAGAATTTTGGACAAGTTTTAGGTCTCTAGAAGGGAAAAAAACACCCATAAAATGCCCTCTCTGCCACTTTTTTGCCACACAGGAAGCAGTCTTGGGAGATTGCATTTTGGAGAGGAAAATGGACTCCAAATCAAAAAATTCAAGTTGTCCAGAATGTAGACTCACCAAGCTTTCCAATGAGCTATTCTAAACCTAATTTAGACTTGGGGAAGCCTTCCAAAATTGGACTAGAAAAAGCACTATGCATAGGATCAATGCGCTACGCATAGGAGAAAAATTTGCCAGTTTTGCCTGTTTGTTCAGAATTTCACCCAGTTTGCTGTCAGTTTGACTTTTTCTTCTCTCTTTGGTAAATTCATGATGTAATACGATGTAAATTGATGTAATATGATGTAAAAATGATGAAAAATTACTTAAGGAGGTAGATACATCAGTTTTAGGTGGTTTTGAATTAAATGAATTAGCTTTCATAGTTTTAGAGGCAAGCTGTTCCACTGCTTATTTTTTAGTTCCTAGTTTAAATCTTGTTGAAACAGCTCCTTGATTCAAGGATTCGACTCCTAATGGCTAGCATAGGTGGTTTTATGCCTATACCTTGTACTTTCTTAGTCATTTGTCAAGGTTGGACTCTTGTGGATGCATTGAGCTACTTTGTACATCACTTCTACAGTTTGGCAAGGAAATAAACCAGGGTTTTGCAACATTTTGTGGGATTCTTGTGGTAATGTGAATTAGAATTGTTTTCTCCTCTCTAATTTAGTTGATCTTATGTTTATGTGTGCCATCACCTCTCTCTTTTAGAATAACTAAATGAATCAAGTGTAAAAGGTAGAATTCATTGATGTTTCAGTGCTCTGCCTTGGGGTTTATTTAGTTTTACATGTTTTATACTGTTTGAAGAGGACTCATGACTCTTGCATGCCCTCTCTAGCTCCTCACCAATCTTTATATTCACCATTACACTCATTTCAAAGTGCTGAAACATTTTCCTACTTCGCCCCACAGAAACCTTTGCAAATCTGTGTTCATTTCCTGGACCCAAAGCTGCCTTCCCCATCTGATCCAGCAACCTACCATTAAATTCAAACAAATTCCTCTGACCAAGAATACCTAGCCTAAAATTAGTTTTTACATCAGTCATCTCAAACCTTCCTTGATTAATTTTCATTGAGATTGACAAGGAGAGAGCCCTCTCCCAACATAGTAGGGCTAGCTACCAGGTTAAGCATGGTTTGATGTTACCCTAGACCTGCCTTTCTCAGCCTGAGGTAGTTTTAGGCACTAAGATAGTGGCGACTCCATTGGGGAACATAGTTTTATGTTCCTCAGCAAAATGGAATCAAGTTCAGATCTGATTGTTGATGATGGACAATGATCAAACACAGGAAGGCTGAAATCATTCACCTGGCGACTCTAAATCATTTTTAACATCAGATCCAAGGAATCCACTGGAGGATGAACCTGATCAACATAAACATGAAAGGACAATATGGAAAGATCAGGTTTCAAGTTGGAATTTCATCCAAGACTTTATGTTCTTTGTTATAAATTATTTCTTCTCTTTTCTGGAGAATGTCAAGAAAGCTTTGCAAAGTATATTTTATTTGAGAAAAGATCCTCAACCTGCATGTGATTCCTTCCCTTTGAAGATTGTGAATACCAAATATTTGCATGCCTTTGAGCTTGATGAAGACCCTTTTTCAGAATCTTATGATGACCGTCTTCAAACTGATGAGCTTAAAGAGACTAAGACATATTCTACACCCTCTATACATACCCCTATGCCTTGTAAATTCTAGATTGATACAAGCCTACGATTTTACCTCCTATATCCCATGCTTTCGCTAAAACTCATGACCTATATCTACCAATATTTGATGGTGAACGCGAAAACATCACTTCTGAGAGACATGTATTAAATTTTGAGTCTTTTCTTGATCTTTTTGAAGTTGATGAAGAGGATATCAGTATTAGGCTTTTTGTTCTTTCTTCGCAAGGAAAAGTCAAGATTTGGTTCAAAACCCTGCCTGATGCGAGCATCTCAAATTTACAGCAGTTCGTCAAAGTTTTCCTCGACAGGTGGATGATCAGACAGAACCCTTTCTTGATTATAGAAGAGTATAACCAACTGAAAAGACTGCCAGGGCAGACAGTACAACAATTTTCTGCTAGATTTAACCAAGTCTATTTTTTGATGCCGGTTACTATAAGACCTTCTCCTGGATCTGCTCTCTTGCACTACCCGGAAGACTTTGATTTGGAAATGGAATTTTAGTTGAGATAAAGGAACCTTGCAACACTTGAAGAGATTCAAAATAGTGCAGTAGATGTAGAGGCTAATTTGTTGATCAGAAGGGAAAAGTCGAAGGAAGAAGAGATGAAGAACATAGATCCAAAGGAATCAACATCTTTAGAGGTAAAGCTTGACATTTTGGTAAGTGCAGTGGAAGAGATGATGCAAAGAATCACAATAAGGAATGAATATAATGTTCAATCCCATGGCTCGCTGATTGAAGAAGAACAAGTTGTTGATCCAAATCATTTTCTTTCTTATTCCAGTTGTCATAGATCTGATAATGATTGTTTTATAGATCATCTTGGAGAAGAGAGATCTGTTGATATGACATGTATGCTTGATGATGTGTTTTATACTGATGATTTTCCTAAGTTTGATCAGTATGATGATGATGATTATGTTGTCCAAACAGAAGCTAATCTTGCAGACAAATCAACAGCTAGTTTATGGGAGGAGGAAGTTCACTTTCAACAGCTCAAATACATTGATCAACTGATGCATATCAGCCATGGAAGTGAAGAAGAAGTATAGCAAATTGCAGGTTTTAACCCCGTACAGAAATTACCTGCATACGAATTCTAAATCACAGGAAAAATAAAAATGCGAGAGCATAACACATAAACACATATACACAAAGATTTCCCACTGGATCCCAAAACTGGGACTACCAGCTTGATTTTTCATTATGTTCCTTTCA
>APFE030680936.1:0-13060 GCA_000404065.3 Pinus taeda
CCATCAAAATATAAAACTCAGAGGCTATGCTCTGTTTCCTTGCTCCAAGATCTTTTACACAGAGAAGTCTTTTAAAAATAATTACACAGGACAGAGTATTTCACCACCATAAAATTTCCATTCATTAAAACAAAATGACTTACATTCATCCTCTTTCACTCAGAGGGATTCACCAAAACATTTACTCTGCCTCCTATGAAATTTTACACCACTGTGTGTAAAAATTCATTTACATTCACTGCTGTGTGAAAACAAAATTACAAAGAGTTACAGATTTACCTTTTCACCTGTGTGAAACAACTCATGGATTTGGAAACAAAACAAGCTACTGGTTTTCATTTACTTCTCCTCTTCCTGCACTGCTATGCAATCTTACATTACAAATCAAAAACTTTACTCTGCTGCATGAAAATCACTTTTACATTACAGACCCAAAATATCTATGCACTTCTGTGCATTCCCTGCAATACAAAATTAAGTCTCTGTGTTTTTACATTCGCTGCTGCGAATTTACATTTTCCTTCCCAGGTGCTACGGACCCCTGTCTCCTCTGTTCTTCATATGCAAATTACATTACCCTGTATTGGTGCTGCGGACCAGACTTTCAATTCACCGTATGCAATTACATATATCCTTTTTTATTTTTAATCCCCGTGGGTTTTCTTTTTCACATACCAAAAATTGGGGTCAACGCCTTTTAAAAAAAAAACATATTAAAAAAAACTTACCATATGGTTTCGGCCCATACACCATAATAACTTCGCCGTAGAACATTTAACACATTACCAAAACATGACAGTGTATTTATCATAAGGCATGGGATATGGTCCACGCCTCATTAACTTTTAACAGGCCCCGTACGTACTTGTGAAGACTTTAACCGGCGGACAGTTTCAAGGAAATCAAACGGCGGAGAGAGAAGCACCAAGATCGGACGGATATCGGACAGGCTTAGTTGGGTGAACGATACCTTCCGATGGATTGTCAGTGCTGATGTCAGGCCAGCATCAGCGCTTGAACAACTGTCAGCTCCCAATTGCATCGGAGCTCGATGCACGGAAACCACTTCACTCTGATGGGTGGTGCGATATGAGACCAGCGGTTTTGATTTCCTGCGGTGGTTTTCTCCGTTGACCGCTGACCCGTGCGCGGGCAGTGAAATTATATTTTCAACATCGATCTCTATCGATACGACCCCTGGGAGCTTCCAGGTTCCATATAGATATAGGCCGTATACTTTTGTTTGATTCATTCATATAAAATTTTAGATTTTTCTTCACTTTTAGAGCATGAATGAATGAGGCTGTGGCATTCTTTTAACCTCAGTTGTAGTTTGAACTTCACAGCTTTGGCTTCCATTGGAGAGAAAGAGTGGTTCTTTTATGTAAAACGAGATAGAAAGTATAGGAATGGAGATCGGCCGAACAGAGTTACAAAGTCTGGGCATTGGAAAGCTACAGGCGCCGATCGGATGATTCTCAAGGAATTCTCTGTTTGCATTGGCTCAAAGAAAACGCTGGTATTTTATAAAGGGAAAGCACCGAAGGGCAAAAGGACGGGCTGGATCATGAACGAATATAGACTGCCACAACCCCATAGTCAAAGAATTGAGAAGGTATTTATTCTAATTACCATAGTCGTTTAATTTATTTGCTCGGGGGTATTTTCGTCTAACAGAATCAATGTGCGGGCAGATCTTGAGTTGATCTCGTACTTTTCTTCATTTATCTGCATGTACAACCAAGAAGCTCCTACAACCTGGATTCAAATTTTAGATACTTGACTGTGTAACATTGATTTTGCATTTATGAAGTCCCCGAAGGATCCAATTGCACTTAATATTCAGAAAAACTAAAATCCTCATTTTATTCTGCAAAAAGGCCATTGCTTTTGTAATTAGTTTAGTCATCTACAGAAATTACTAGGAAAATCCGCTGGTATTTACCAATTATACATGTAGTTATTTTTGCGATCGAAGAAATTTAACCTAAAAACCCAGCTATTAATTACCAATTATACATACAGTTATGAATCTCTGCATCTTGCAGGATAATATAGGTGAATAATATACCTGAAATGTTTGAAGGTCGAGCAATGCAGTGAAATTATGCAGAGGAGAGCTATGTTCTGCAAGAACTTTCTCAGCGCTTTGTTCAGGTCATAATTCATGAACTTAATCCTCCTTTTATTCTGCAAAAAGGCCATTGCTTTTGTAATTAGTTTAGTCTATTCTTGTGCAAACTCAGTATAGTCATCTACAGAAATTACTAGGAAAATCCGCTGGTATTTACCAATTATACATGTAGTTATTTTTGCGATCGAAGAAATCTAACCTAAAAACCCAGCTATTAATTACCAATTATAGCTACAGTTATGAATCTCTGCATCTTGCAGGATAATATAGGTGAATAATATACCTGAAGTCGAGCAATGCAGTGAAATTATGCAGAGGAGAGCTATGGTGCAGGATGGAGTGCAGGCCACCGCCGAGAGCTTATAGCTATGGTGCAGGATGGCAGAAAAGAGTTACAAAGAGCAACAGATCAAACGCAGGTCGGCTCTCACTTCTTGCAGGGTTGCAGGGTGGAGCGGGGAATGAAGTTAAACGCAGGTCGGCTCTCACTTCTTGCAGGGTTGCAGGGTGGAGCGGGGAATGAAGTTGCGGTGTGGTGATATAAGAAGGAAGGGAGGACGCCCATAGGAGCTAGCACCTGTTAGATGTGCTGTCAGGCGTACATGCAACGGAAGCACATGTGTTGGCATGTTGCCAACTTGACCTGAGCTATTTATAAACTAGTTTAGTTCAGTGATATATCGCCTTAACATTTAATGTTAAGGAACTAATGCTAATGCAATGGTAGCATTACTTTGCATGTTCATTGCATGTTCAGAAAATTCATGGAATACATATCTTAAATGAAGATTTATCGTAAGTTTGCCCAGCTCCTGGCCTCGATATGAGGCCAAATAAGATGGTTAAACTTCTGACTGGTCGAAATAGCGGCTAGAAATTTTGTATTGGTAGGGAAAAAGTGATTTATAAAATATAAATTGGAAAGTTAAGTTAATGAATTTGGTTTTGTATGGGGGAGCGGGCCGAACTAATAGCAACCGACGAAACCGATTGCTATAGTCCCTGCCAGGCCCGGAGGGCAGGGACTAATAAGGTCTTAGTAGCTTTATCGTGCACATGATCTTTGCCAAGTATGATTGAGTTAAATTGTGATTTATGAAGTGTGATGTAATTTCCTTTTTCCTAGAAGTATATAAGAATGTAAGATAGGAAATTTTAACCTTACACATACATCTCACACGTTTACATATTTTGGTTGATATATAAATGTTGAAAATTTTGTAAATAAGTTATTCAACAAATTGGATTTATATCAGGTAATTGCGAGGAATGATTAGGATCGTTCTCATAAGTCTTAGATCTTTGATGTAATGACTCTAAGATTTGTAAATTATGATTAAGAGTATGGTTGTATGTATAATACAACAAGTGTGTATGATGGTACAAGTCGAATAGATAATGGTTATGTATAGAAATAGACAAACAAAAAACGAATTATCCATAATAAATATCAAAACATTTACTTCATGAGACATCTCACATTGCTAAAAATAAAACAAAAAAATCATAAAAATTAACTAAATTATAGTTTTATTTCGGATTATTATTATTATTATTAAATGAATTAAATAATAAGTTAAATATATATACATCTAAAATAACATAGAACAAGATTCTTAATTATGGAGATTTATTTCCACCCCATAAAATCTTAATTTGTAAATAAACATTGTTACAATACTATGGTTTATCAACACCATATGGCCAAAACATCATAACCCATTCCATATGACACTTGTTGATATCACATTTTGTAATTATTTCAAATTATTATTATTATTATTGATGATGATGATGGTGGTGGTTAAGGTCCGCTAAGACCAAACATTGGTCTATTATTAATTATTAAAAAATTAAATAATAAGTTTATATATAAAACAAGACTCTTAATCATGGAGATTTACTTCCACTTTACCTTGAGAAGTTAATATGTAAATAGACTTTGTTATAAATACCACATGCCCAAAAAATCACAACTCACTCCATATGATGCTTGTTGATATGCCATTCTTTTTTAATTAATCAATTTAATTAAAAGGGTAAAAAAAAACATAACTACTCTAGAGATAAATTTCAATGAATATTCTAGGGAGATTAAATCTCTACCATCCACCTAATAATTATTAATGATTAAATTAAAACTCTAGAAGCTCTATTTCATAATGGACACTATCTAGATTAAAAATCTCAAAGCCTTATTCCAAAATATACATGCCTATCCAAATAATAAATATATATACATTGAAGAAAATAATAATTTAATTATGAAACACAATTATAATATAAAATTAAATGTCTCTTAGTATTTTCTTAATAAAAAATCATTTTTTTTATTTATCATTATTTATTTTATTAAGTATTTATAAAAAATCATAATTTGATAAAAATTATTAATCAATATTAATTATTTTTATATCAAATTAATGGGACAGAGAAAAATAACCAAACCAAAAGTTTGTATATATTTTATAAAATAATAAATATTATTAAAAATTAATAAATAAACATAATTAAAGAAACAAATATCCAAAAAAATCATTTATTAGTTAAACAATACCATAATAAACATAATAATAAAATAATAAACTATCAAATCCATTAAAATTTATCAATTCATTGTTTTTCTAATTACTTAATATAAAAATAATACATCAAAGTATATATATATTATATTATTATATAATATTATATATTTATATAATTTATTTCTATACATCCAAAAATTAATAATATTCAATAAATTAAATAAATAAAATAAATATATATAACATCAAGATTTAGTTTAATTTAAGATAAAATTAGTTTATTAATATATTTCTCATTAGAATATAATTAAAATAAATATTATTTTTCAAAATATATATTCATATATATTGTTTAAGGGCGCCCCTAGTATATCCAAGGAGATGTTGTCACGTAACTTTATATTAAAAAATATTAAAAATATATGATGGAGATGTTGTCACGTAAATGTTACATTAAAAAAAATATATATTAAAAAATTCGAAGGAGATGTTTGAGTAAGTAACATTATATTAAAAAAATATATGTGTAAGTCAATATATATTGTATATGTTGAAGATATCTGTAACGTTACTATATATGTGTTGGCTAATATATATTGTATATGTAACATTACATTAAAAAAAATATTAAAAAATATGAAGGAGATGTTGTCACGTAAGGTTACATTAATGTGTTGGCTAATATTAACAAATTCAATATATACAATTCAAAAAGAGACCGATTAGCTTATTCATCAAATAATTAAGAAAATAGGTAAAGGAAGTATGTAATACTAAAAAAACTTAGTAAAGGAAGTGGATGATTCAACTGGGCATATCCTATAATAATAACCAGGTAAATTTCGTGGCGTTTAAGTTTTGTGTTGTGTGCTTTCTATAATAATAATAGCTTAGGATTTATGTAATACTAAAAAAAATTGGTAAAGGAAGTCGATATTCAATTGGGCATATCGTGTAATAATAACTAGGTAAATTTCGTGGCGTTTAAGTTTTATGTTGTGTGATTTCTGTAAAATAATAACTCGGGATTTATGTAATACTAAAACAATTTGGTAAAGGAAGCGGATGATTCAATTGGGCATATCTTGTAATAATAACTAGGTAAATTTCGTGGCATTTAGGTTTTCTACTGTGTGATTTCTATAATAATAATAATAACTCGGTAAATTTATATTTCGTGGCATTTAGCTTTTCTGTTGTGTGACTTCTGTAATAATAATAACTTGGAAAATTTATATTTCATGGTGTTAAAATTTTCAGTTGTGTGATTTATGTAATACTATAATAATAATCAAGTAAATTTCAAGTTTTTGGTTGTATGAAGGTAAAGTCAATATAATGGAAGGTTATGTGATTTTTGTAATAATAATAACTTGGAAAATTTATATTTCATGGTGTTCAAGTTTTTGGTTGTGTGATTTATGTAATACTGTAATAATAATAATAATAATTAGGTAAATTTCAAGTTTTTAGTTGTATGAAGGTAAACTCAATATAATGGAAGGTGCTTAATAAAATTAATAGGAGAGGGGAAATATTGAATAGAATGTAATATTTAAGGTGGGTGTGACCTAAAATATTAGGTAAATTTTAATAATATTACATTTCTAGTATTTCTCCCCCTTAAACATTTATTCGGTGGGGGGTGGTTTTACTATTGGGTAACATAGACATATTTTGTATAATATTTATATGTAATCAAATATATATGAGGGTTGGAGGGTTGGATATACCTCAAAGTAATATAGGACTTTTTTTGCTTTACATTTAATTAAAGATGTTATTTAAATTAAATTAAAAAAAAATATTTGTAAAAATATTTTTATTTTTTGGGCATGTGGTATTGATAAACTGGTATGTTACAATTAAAATCCTAGATCTATAGCATAATAATCAAAAGTTTAGATGACCCATGGTATTGATAAACCATGTTAGTAGCCCATGGTATTATAATTTTTTTCCCTCCTCTCCCTCTCAATCTTTCTCCTATGGGTATTGACCCATGGTATTCTAAAAAAACCTACTTAGAAGTTAATAATATCCATGGTAAATATTCATGATTGGAAATCTTGTCATATTGTAAATAGATGTATTTGTTTCAATGTAGTTGTTGATTTCTAATCCTATTTGATCACATGCACTATATTCATTGATTTCAATGTAGATGTCGATTTATAATTCTATTTAATACCTTACATTAGGTGTAGATATTGATTTCTAATCCTATTTGATCCTTACATTAGATTCATTGATTTTAATGTCGATGTTGATGTCTTCTCCTATTTGATTGCTTGCACAAGATGCATTGGTTTTAGTGTAGATATTGACTTCTAATCCTATTTGATCGCTTGCACTATATGCATTGATTTGAGTGTATATGTGGATTTCGAATCATATTTAATACCTTACACTAGATGCATTGATTTCACCATAAACGTTGATTTCTACTTATTTGATCGCTTGCAATCATGTAGATATTGATTTCTAATCCTATTTAATCATTTGCACTATATGCGTTGATTTCAGTGTAAATGTCGATTTCTGATTGATGCATATTAATTTCAATGTAATTAGATTAATAGTATGCATTGATTTCATTGTAAGCACATCTCTGCCTCCTCCATCTATATCTCTATCTCCCATTGTCTCTCCTTCTCTATCTCTCTATCTCAACCCCTAAACATACTCTCTCTCTCTCTCTCTCTCCTCTCTCTCTCTCTATATCATATATATATAATATATATATAATTATATATATATATATATATATATTATATATCTCTTCCTCTCTCCATGTATTTACCTCTTTCTTCTTCCCTCTTCCCCCATCTATATCTCTATCTCCCCTTGTCTCTCCTTCTCACCCCCAAAACACACACACTCTCTCTCAATGTAAGCACATAAAAATTATGCAACCATGAATACAATAATTTAATTTTCATCCTAAATAAAATGTTTGTTTACTCCAAATGATACGCACTCTCTCTCAATATAAGCACATAAAAATTATGCAACCATAAATACAATACTTGAATTTTATCCTAAATAAAATGTTTGCTTATCCCAAATGTTTGCATCTTGAAACTCTAAACTATTTATAATTAGGTACATTCTTATTATTCCCATTTTCCATCATTCAACATTGTTAATTACTTACACACTCTCTCTCTCAATGTAAGCACATAAAAATTATGCAACCATGAACACAATACTTTAATTTTCATCCTAAATAAAATCTTTGCTTATTACTCCAAATGATATGCACTCTCTCTCAATGTAAGCACATAAAATTATGCAACCATAAATACAATACTTGAATTTTATCCTAAATAAAATGTTTGCTTACCCCAAATGTTTGCTTCTTGAAATTATAAACTATTTATAATTGGGTACATTCTTATTATTCTCATTTTCCATCATTCAACATTGTTAATTACTTTGCATTCAAACAGAGTAATATAAAATAACTACCATTGAAAATTATTTGGGGTTTAACACTCCATAAGTCACAATACTTGACTTTGGAGAAAACTACTATTAATATTAAAGAGCAATAGAGACAAGGAATGTTGTTTGTTACAGTAGCTCGAGTTAAATATTTGAATGGTTTACGATTCCAACTACTCTTTTGATATAATCGATATGAGAAAATGGAAAAACTAATAGATGTGACAATACTAACAATAGAAGAAAATAGTTTTAAATTGATTGCAATAAATATTGTTTGTAATTGACTATATTCTTAGTATTCACATTTTTTGTCTATCAAAATTGTTACAATGACACTTTTCACTCAATATTTGTATTTAAACATTTTTATCATTCAAGTTATTAACAGTATCTCTCATCTCAACAAACAGAGGTAACTAAGCAAATTTTAAATTAAATTGACCAAATTAATCTTAGACATATTTAGCATATTTAAAATGATCAAAATAATTAGATGTTCAGCAAATTTTGTATGACTACACAAATCCATCTTAACACTGGATCTATCAAGGCGGAGACGGATCAAATCTCTCGAGGTGGAAACCTCTCCTCAAGTTTTGCACCTCGAGAAATTTGATCCCTCTGGAACCTTGATAGATGGAGAATTAAAATAGATCTAGACTAATTATTTAAAAAAATACTACATTTTATTATATATATTCATTATATTTATTTATTAATCTTATAAATATATTTCATATATTTCTTATTATTATTTAATAAACAAACTATTATTTATTAAAATCCATACATTATTTAATAGCTCAAAAAATATTAACTTTTATGTTCAAGTCTGAGTTTCACAGCCTCATCTTCCCATGTTTTTCATCTACGACCCTTTCACATTCTTAATGAATAAAAGTTGGACTTCCCATCTTATAGTGCTCTTTTTCTCAATTATCACATTCTTGGATGCTGAGAACTGTTGTCATTCTTTCTCCAGCTTCACAATGGTTGGATTTGTTGTAGGCTTGGATAAAATATTCACCTCTGTGTTCTTAATCTCATTCCTTTTCACTTTGTTGACCAACCAAAGTTGAACTTGCCATCTTATATTCCTCTTTTTCTGGCCAATTCTCACATTCTCGGATCTCTAACCATTGTTATTTTCTCTTTCCATTCTCATATTATTTTTTGGATTCAAGTGTTTACCTTTCAGAGGATTTCTCAATGGCCTCTCTTCATTGGTTTAGTTTCTTCTCCGTTGGGTTTGCTTAGTCGTTTCAGGGATTCTTTTAGACATTCTTTGATTATTACCGGTTCCTCCAGGAACCATCACCGTCTCAACAAAAAAATTCCAATACCGCTTGGAAATGAGAATAGTACATTGAACTAAGATGATGTTATATACATAATGGTCTGACATTAATTGATCCCAAACTCTTAAAAACCAAATGGTCTGACATTGATTGATTCAAAACACTCCAGGCTCAATGTAGGAGCAGGTTTAAATACTTCTAGGTCTAACATTGTATATCTCACTCTATGCAGCTTTTATATTTTGTGAACAGAAGCATATTGTGTGACTTCAACTCATATACATCGCTGCATATGTAGATTTTATTAGGTTGAACAGAAGCATAGAATGTGACTTCAACTTATATGCATTTCTTCATATTGGGTCATTTTTATTTTTTATTGTAGATTCATTTAAATACTGGATCATTTTTGTTTTGAAATATCACGAATAAAAGAAATGACCAATAGTAATGAAGTCCACTGTCTATCGTTAGATTCGATTTTCAAAATATCAGAGAATCTGCAACAGAATTAACTTCAGCAAACAAACAGAGCGAATGAAATTTTTTAGCAGTGAGTTCCAAAGGAGTGAAGAAATGCGCCTAAGACACTGAAATTTTTAATTTATGGAATAAGCTCTGGAAAATTCATTGCACGCCTTTGGCCGCCATATCAGTATTACATTTCTTTTATTCCTGCAACTACATAGAGGTACGAAACTGCGATCAACGTTTAGGTGGAGAACGCGTTTCAGGCAGGCTCTACTTGTTTTCTATGGTCACTATAATTGGGTTCTGTACAACGTGATGTCCATCACTCCAAGACAACAGTCCATGAGTTCTGTCTGAAGCTCCCGGGGCGATATTCAGAGGCTTGACGTTGACGTTTAGAACGAAGCTTAGCTTCTCGTCCCTCTTGGTAAATCTCAGGATTCTCGGCTCCACTGTCATCACCGTCTCTCCTGGGGCTGTCACTGTGGCTGTGTAATTTGACACGGGAGGACCAACATTGGTGACTGTTCTGTTGAAGCTTGTTGACAGGGCAGAAGACTGTTTCAGATTGAAGACCGCAGAAAATGAGGGATAATTCAAATTGCCAGGCTGTCCTCTTTGGACTGGGCAGCTAACATTCATGTTAGTGATAACCCTGATGGCTTGTTCAGTATAATTAATTGTGCAAAGAAAATTGGCATAGTCGTTGACTCCCAGATCGTAAATTAGCCCCGGATCTGCAGCTCTCTCCGGAGAGACGTGACCTGCGCCGAAAGCATAAGGAGTTGATGACTTTCCCGTGTGTTCATCAACTATCGTCTCGCGAATCTTAAGGTCCTGAGTGTAAGAAGTCGTCATGAGAGCAGATTTGATGGCTGCGGGGCTCCACTCGGGATGAACTGCTTTGAGCAACGCACCGACCCCGCTAACGTGCGGGCATGACATGGACGTCCCAGATATTATATTGAACTCCGTTCGTCTGCTGTCATCTGCGAGGAATGAAGGACCGGCCGCGTCTGTCCAAGCAGCCAGAATGTTCAAGCCGGGGGCTATCAGATCGGGTTTGAGAATTTCCCGCGTTATGTTATTGGTCCCTCTGCTGGAAAAGAAAGCCACGGTAGGAGCTGGCTCGACCCCGAGTTGTGTGCCACGGAACGTTATGGTGGCGGTAGGGTTTTTGGTTGATTGAATGTAGTGGAGGATCAAAGACCCAGCAGACTGGTTGACGTCAGATGCGGGCAGCGTATAGGCCTGAGCAACGAACCCATCGGCAGCAAGTATCATTCCCACGCCTCCGGCATCCTGAACCACCATCCCCTTCTCAACCCCACCATTGTACCCATCCTCACATAGCACGATTTTGCCCATCACAACCTTGGTATCCAACGATCCTGGCATGCAATACATAGCCGAAGACGAAGATTTGTTCGCGGCAGATGCGTTACCAGCATACACGAGAGCCACGAGATTTCGTGAGCTCAATCCCTTTCCACTGTACAACGATACGCCAGCGATAACTGTCCCGTTTCCGAGGTGGACGTCTGCCGTAAAGTTACGATCCAGACTGCCGGCCCCAACCGTGGTGATCCAGGGAGCCGCGTTAACAACTGAACAAATACTGGGGCCATCGTTTCCCGCCGACGCAGACACGAACACTCCCCGCCGTGCCGCCTCGAAGGCGCCGATCGCAATGGGGTCGTTATCATAAGAATCCGCGACTCCGTACCCAATCGACAGCGAGAGAACATCCACTCGGTCGTCTAACGCCTTCTCGAAGGCAGACAGCACATCGGAGTCCGCGCAGCCTAGATCCCAACAAACCTTGTAGACCGCAATACGTGCTTTGGGCGCCATACCTTTGGCGATTCCCGGCGCGTACCCCATCATGTTGGCTCCGTCAACGAAACCGCCCGCGGCGGTGGAGGCCGTGTGCGTGCCATGGCCATCCGAATCCCGCGCTGAAAAGAACACCAGTGTCACATTCAAGGGGCCATTCATCGCTTCGTACCCTTGGGAGAAATACCGCGCTCCAACCAACTTCTTGTTGCAGTTGGACTTGTTAAAGCTCTCCCCACTTTCGCATTCGCCTTTCCAGTGCTTGGGAACGGAACTCAAGTTCTGATCGCTGAAGCTCCGCCGTTCCGGCCAAATGCCGGTATCAATCACACCGATCACTACATCGGAGCCGTAGTCGGATTCCACCCACAACTGGCTTGCGTTGGGCGTCTCCAGGCCAAGGAAGTGCGGGGATCGCGTCGTGTGAAGTTGGAGCAGACGATCAGGAAAAATGGCGAGAACTCCCGGTGTTCTCTCCATCTCTGCGGCTTCCTGCTCCGTTAGCCTTGCGGAGAATCCTTGCAAAACAGTGCTATAAACATGAAGCAGCAATGCATCGTCATGCTGCGCATCCATATAAGACCCCGATCCCGTTTTGACGGCGGCCTTGACAGAAGCAACGGTCGATGTGTACCATTGCTCGTGAGTGGGAAAGACCGCCGGTTTTGAATTACTGTCAACCCGAACTATGAACGTTTTCCGCCCATCGCTGGCACATCCAGTCAACAACAGCTGACAAAGACAGAACACTGATAACAACAGCGACATTTGCAAGGTTGGTTTTCTAGAAATATCCAGAGAAACCATTGTAGAATTCTGCGCCACACAGTTTACAGAAGAAGAACCTTGAAACAGAATAAAAAACAAAGCTAAAGTTATAATCTAGAGCATTGCCAGCTCAATCAAACTAGAGACTGTAAAACAATTCACTAACCATATGTTAAATGCTACCAATCTCATCTTGTTAAATAGTGTGTGAGGGTTGGTCGTTCTTGTTAATTTGAAAAGGAATTGAAATTAAATAAATATATTTCATTAGCTAACCTTTAAAAAAAAAACATCCCCCTACTCGTAAATAAGTTCGTTTGAGTTACTTGAGTAGCCACCTTTCTTGCACTTGGCATGACACTGCAATTATGCGTTTGTTACAAGTGCGTCTTGGTGTGTCTCCTTCCAATAATTGAAAACACAAAGAAACTGCCTCTCTCGCTTTACCTCCAATTTGTGGATGATGATTGTGTATATAGGTCCATACTTTAAAATTTTGAATTTTTCAAGCTTTGTTATTTTATTTTTAAAATTATTAATAAAAGAAAAACATCCTATGACATTTTACCTTCTAAATT